>JAFIRS010001911.1:0-275775 GCA_018342105.1 Gonioctena quinquepunctata | reverse complement strand
GAATTTGAATCGGGAATTCTCACTATTAATGAAGACTAATAAGCACAAAATATACCCAATATAGTTTACTGCTTTCATCATGGAATACTTATTGTCTAGTATAATTTTTAGGAACTCTTCTAAGCCACTATTTCTTGAATATTTTCAGAATGATCGAAGGTAGATTAGATATTCTCGTTATACGATACTACTGAAATAAATTTCATTTCAGAGTATGAAGCAAAATTCAAACTTTCAACTACCGGATAAACTTTTCAACAGGCCGTGTGATTTGTTATCATGCTGTGGAATTGAATATTGACTGAAAAATTGGCAACAGTGTCAGGAGGCCCAGTAAATACACAATAGCTTCAAAAGGAGGCCAAGTTACATAAACTCCCAAAAAACGTATGTAACATATACAGAGGAGGCTAACTAGCCTGAGATAGTGGCGGAAGCTGAGTGGGCTATTGACTGTTTGCTTTGTATAAACACGTGGATGCTTGGTGGGCCGAGTATGAAACGGAAGCTGAGTTGGTCCATATAGATATATATATATATATATATATATATATATATATATATATATATATATATATTATATATATATATATATATATATATATATATATATATATATATATATATATATATATATATATATATATATATATATATATATATATATATAAGGGTTTCTTTACATGTTTCTTGGGTAACCTTCCACAGTCTGAAAATGAAAATATAATCAGGAAAATCTATACAAGTGTAGAAAGAGCAAACCAATTAGTTCACCCCGATAAGTTACTGCGTTCACCAAATTATATTTCCTATAGAAAAATGATTCGATTCGTCAGAAACTTCTCGTTCCCTGAATACGCCTATAAAAGAATTGTAAAAATTCAAAAGATACTTCTCTATATAGTTTTTGATTGACGTTTCGGGGACTATATCTGCCCCCGTTTCCAAAATCTTCTGAATCTCCTTTAATTGTTTGAATAATTTGGATTTGTTCTCGCAGAGCCATATTCGCTTTTTTAACTGACGGATGTCAATTGAGATCTGCTAAAAAAGTTTGAGAGTGACGTATTGCTCATTTGATATATGGGGTGTTGTTCAGATCAGTTTATTAGCATTCTACCATATCTCACTTCCTCTCTGAGTAAATATAACCATGTATGGTCCATTTCAACAGAGTTTGTTGAAAAGCAGTTGTTATTGGAATGAAGAATACAGGCCGTTTCTTTCAATTTTCTTCTCTCTTGATGTGGTTCTTTCATCAACATTTTTGTCCTATTCCATTCAATCGTATGATCGCCATTGGATGTGGGGATATGTTCTGCAATTTTTGATCCGGTTATTTGTCGATTTCTGATGTAACTCTGATGTTCATTTTGGCGCACTTCCAATGGTCTCGCCGTTTCACCTATATCACATCACGAACAAGGTATGTTGTAAACACAGTTTTTGGTACTTTCTTCTGCGTTTTGTTTGTGTTAGTATAGATCTCAGTGTATTTGTTGTTCTAAATGATGTTCAATTCGTTTGATCTTTTCAGATAATCCGGGGACATAAGGAATTATGTTGGTTGTGAAATGTGTAGGTGGTGGGAGTACTCATGTTGGTTGTGTTGATTAGTTGTTTAATGGATTTTTGTTTTCAATGTCAGTGATTGCTTTTTCAACAAACTGATCCAAAAACCACATTCATTCAATTTATACAGGATGTTACCGAATAAGTGCGACAAACTTCAGGGGGTGATCCTTCATGAAAAAATAATGATAGTATGCTATATAACTTTTGTCTGCAAATGCTTCATTTTCCAAGATACTGGGTGTCAAAGTTTTCTTAAAAACTGACTATTTATTTATTGATCTGAAACCGGTCGAGATATGAAGATGAAATTCGGTAAGTTTCAAGAAGTAGTTATTGCGCATTTTTTTACATGCAATTAAGAATTTTATGTTCATCAATGGCACGCATACGGGTAATGATCTCAATTTTTTTGAAGAAAAAATGTACGCCACTGAGATATTAAAAATAATCATTTTCAAAGTTGTTGTTCAATTTGTGACAAAAAATCTCTTCTGCCTTTTTCTCGTATATTGCGCCGTTTTTATACAAAAAAATAAAACATCTCAACGCGAATTTTTCATTTCTTTAATACATTTTCAAGACCCATCTAATACAATAACGTTAAACCAGAACAATAACAGAAAATAACACTAATAAATAAATAGGCGCAAAGCTACAACGAATGTTCAGAATGACCTCCCTCAGACGTGACACAAGATTCAACTCTTCGCCCCATTGACTGTCGTATTCGCGCAAATATTCCTGGTGTATTTCTTATTGTCTCACAGCCGGCTATAATTCGATTCCTCAGGTCTTCAACATTCTCGACGGGAGTGGAATAAACTGATGACTCAAGAAAACCCCAAATGCAAAATTCTAGAGGATTCAAATCCGGAGATCGAGCAGGCCAATGTTCCCTACCTCCCCTATCTATCCAACGATTTGGATATACTGTATCAAAGTGATTACGTACAATAATGCTTAAATGGACTGGTGCACCATCATGCATGAACCTGAAGTGTTGTCTCATCTGTAGAGGAATTTCTTCAAGAAGAAGAGGGTCACTCTTCCTGTAGAAAATCAAAATAAGAGTCGCCTGTTAGTCATTGTGGAAAAAATATAGACCGATTAAATGATCATCAAGTACCCCCAAGTCATACATTCACTGAAAACTGATGCTGAAAATGAGCTTCAAAGGTTCCATGTGGATTTTCCTCAGCCCAGAGGTGATTGTTATGGAAATTCCGTATACACTGTCGACCAAAATGAGTTTCGTCAGTAAACAAAACGCCATTTGAAAAATTAGGAATTTGAGCGATTTGATGGAGAATCCAATGGCAAAAGACTAGGCGCGGAAAAAAGTCTCCAGGTAGTAGAGCTTGCACACGTTCAATGTCAAACGGATACAATTGCTGTTCTTTAATAATTTCAATTACAGTGGAGTGGCTTACATTCAGTATGTTGGCAATTTTTCGAGAACTTGTTTCAGGTAACTCCGCAATTAACTCGAGAACTGCTTCTTCTAGTTGCACAGTTCGCACTTTTCGAGGGCGCCCGCAGTCAGCCGTTTGTTTCTTAAATGTACCATTTTTGCGCAAACGTTGGTGAAGACGAGCAAATATTGTATGATGGGGTACCCTACGTCCTGGATACAGCTCAGCATAAAATCGTCGAGCTTGCCGACCATTTCCATTACTTCGACCATAGACAAAATGCATGTCTGACAATTCCGCATTCGTATAATTTTCCATTTTTTTCGATAAAAAAATATAAATAAGTTATTATCATTAATTTTATACCAAACTTAAAGTTCAAAAATAATGGAACGCTAATTTGGCATTTCTCTGAAATATTCGTATTCGACAGAATGTTGATAGTGGCCTACTAGCATCGCTACTAGATAAAGTATTAAGTAATGACAAATACGCGTTAAGATATTTTTTTTTGCATAAAAACGGCGCCCCATACGAAAAATAGGCAGGAGAGATTTTTATCACAAATTGAACGAGGAATCTAAGAAAGATTTTTTATTCGAAATATCTCAGTGGCGTACCATTTTTTTTTCTTTGAAAAAATTGAAATTTCATTTGATATCTCGAGCGGTTTCAGAGCAAAAAATAAATAGTCAGTTTTTAAGAAAAACTTCAACACCCCGTACCTCGGAAAACGAAGCATTTGCGGACAATAGTTATATAGCAAACCGTTATTATTTTTTCATGCAGAATCACCCCCTGAAGTTTGTCGCTCTTATTCACTGACACGCTGTATATATATATATATATATATATTTCTTGACTACATATGTTTATATCCTTCATTTTCCCGAAATAAGGGCCTTAGTCAGTCTATATATTTTTTATTTCATTCGACGTTTCGACATTGTTTATGTCATCTTCAGGTAAACTTTAAAATAATGTAAAACATGTAAAGTTAAAAACATAATACGTTACATAACATCAAATACGAATGATATTAAAAGAGACATTCAAAACTTACAATATAATTCAACCATTATTCTTTCATTTCATTTCATGTTTCATGATTGAATGAACGTTGTTGAATGTCTGAGATTGCTGGTATCGGGTTTGTTTTATCTGTTATAGTTTTTTACATATATATATATATATTTATATATATATATATATATATATATATATATATAATATATATATATATATATATATTTATATATACATATTTATATATATATATATATATATATATATATATATATATACATATATTATATATATTCACCTAACTTTTGTGGTTATGTATTTATTGAGCTTCAATATATCTCTATCTGTATTTTCATATATATTGTTGGATAAATGTATTTATTATTATCATATTAAGAAGATTCTGCAACTTCTCATACATAATTTCTTGTGGGCAATATCTAAGGAAAAAATCAAGTTTATATAATTTTGCCCTGAATAAAAATCTAATGACTCACAGCGGGAAGATTTTCAATTTCTTTTTATCATCTTTGGATCTTTCATATCAGAAAAATCCACAAATTATTTCCTGAATATTTGTTTTGACATTTAAAAACTGAAACCTAGTTGATATTTCGAACATACCACCCGATATTTTGAAACTTACGATTTTATTCTTTCAAGTTAAATATTTAAAAATCTAATTTTTTATAATTGTATGTGAAATATCCAAAACGCTCCCACTTTCCAGAGGGGTTGATTTGAATTTTTGATTAGTAATCTGAAGGTAGCATTTGAATAGCTTCGAACCTGGTAAAGGGGTTGACCATCGAAATAACGTTGTACGATGTTATTGTACTTTGGAAACATTTTCATTTCTTGCTGAATAATTTCGGACAATTGGAATTGGTTCAAAACTCAGATTCACGCAATGTTACATAGAGCAAACAGTTGTGAATGTAAGAAAGATGCTGGTGAATTTTTGTTGTCTATCGAATCTGCGTGAATCTGTGTGATGAAAAACATGGGGATGATCCGCTTCTGAGCTGTGAAAGCGTAGTAAACAATTCCTGAAAATTTTGTAGATATTGATTTAAACACCGACAGTTTATTGATTTCAACATTTATTGGAGGTATCATTGGCGGAAAGAGATACCAATAAATATAAACAAAAGTGAAGATCTTGACACTGAGTCCATTCGAAGCCGAATGTCTACGTTGATTTGTCGTTTTCTACCAAGTGTTGTTCATCCTTGCACTTCTCCACCGTACTGATGGGGGCCGAGAGCCCGAAACACGTGTCTACGGTTAGCACTTTTCTCTGAGGGCTATGTCCATCAAATTCCTTCCATTTTGTTTTCAACAGTCCCCTCGATATTACTCTCTTTCATATATATATATATATATATATATATATATATATATATATATATATATATATATATATATATATATATATATATATTTCTAGGGGATGGAGGGGAAGGAGGGGAAGGAAGTTTGCATGGGGGTTCCGTTAGTTTAATTTAGGGTCCTGGAATGAGTATTTGAGGTCATTGTTACAAATGTTTCAGTGTTCTCAGAAATTGAACCCCTAACGGGGTGAACATTTTCATGGGGTTTCCGTTAGTGTTTAAGTCAGGATCATGGAAATTGATGTTTTGGCTGTTTGTTTCAAATGAATGAATCATGTCAAACCTTATTTGAAAATTCCATTCGCGAAGTACTTAAATGCGGTTAGTGAATTAGAAATAGTAGTCACGAATCATTACTCTCGCTGTCATATCGATTATGCCAGCCAAACGAGATAACGGCATAACGGGATACCGAGATATTAGTTTTGAAGTAGCAGCACGAAAATTGGTACTCGAGCTTTTCTTCTCAATTGATGTTAGGGTTTTCTAAAATTCAACTTTAAAGGGGGAAAAAACCTTTTTTGGTTGGTGATAAAAATGATGTTTGAGGTCTTTGTAATAAATGAAAAAATACTTTTTTCAGTGCTTTTGAAAATTCAACCCCTAAAGAGGTGAAATGGGGGGCTTAATGGGGAGTGGAAGTTTGTATAGGGATTCTGTTAGTTTTCAAGTTAGTCAGAAAAATTGGTATCTGACGGCATTGTTACAAATGAAGTAAACTGTGTGTTGATGTCTTTTTTTGAATTCAATCCCTGCAGGGGTGAAATGGGGTGTGAAAATTTGTATAGGTGTTCCGTTAGTTTTCAAGTTAGAGTCATTGGCATTTGAGGTCGTTGTTACAAAAAAATTACATATTCCATTGTTTTTAGAAATTCAATTCCTGGAGGGGTGAGAGTTTGTATGAGGTTCCTGTTAGTTTTTTTTGTCCCGTATGCGTTTCAATACCATTAATCCGATTGAGATAAAACTTTGGCGAGTTGTGTATACGCCCGCGAAATCATTCTGAATCAGTACAACCAGTAGTTGTTTTGAAAAATGAGTGTATTTCATATAGTTTGGTGGCAGTTCATGTGTTTTCGTAATATTGCCTGTGTAACATAACAAGTAATTTTGATTGTGAAATTTTAATTGATGGTCGCCATTAGATAATGGATAACACACTCATTCTCTTTGCTTTTGGCAAATTAATTTCTAGAAGTCGTCACAAAGCATTATTTTCAGTGTCAAATTAATTATGCCACACAAACGACAAGCGATTGGTTGATCTACACCTGAAGCACTCAAGAAAAAGGATAACGAGCTCCAGAAACAGACGAGCAAGAGGAAGCAAGACTGGAATCCGATCGAGTACGCACTGCCCAAGCTAGTTCGTCCAAAACAGTCGGGTAGCGAAGAACAAGACTGAAAACCGTTCAATAATCCTAAAATACCACGATTAGTTTATCAACATTGATGTCATGAGTGTCAAATTCATTCATTTCACTGGTACTGAAATCATGCCCAATGATAGGTAACTGTTTTTGAATTCAGGCTCTAGATAACTGGGTGAAATGAATTGGCTTATATTTCACTTATATTTCACCTTGTACTTATATATTTCACTTATATTTCACCTTGTAACCAAACCTTCCTCAGGAGCTCCAGATAACAAGAGAAAACAGTGAACAATCCGAATCCAAATAATATTGATTGACATAGTAATAATGACCACCTAAAATGTAAATAGACAATCGAGACGACTGATTGATACGTTATTCATCCGTTCCCATCTACCGTCTCGATGTTTATTCTAGAAATTATATTAATAATTCTCCTGAGTCAGTATGGACTTGTTATTAATCCCATGTTTACATCCAATAATGAATTTCATGTTTATCTAGCCGGAGATGTTGATGTTTATTGGCTGCAAAATTAAAAAGGAAGTTTACATAGGGATAAAAGGTTTAACATAATATTGGCTATAATGTATTTTATTCCATCGTTACTTCCTCCGAAGCTGGAAAGTTTGATATGTTTGTCTTTACGATGTTTTCTCCATAGATAATTCCAGAATGTATATATATATATATATATATATATATTATTCTCGCCCTTTGTTATATTTAGTTAAGTAAAGGAAAACTATAGACACAGTCCGGCAGCATTGTATCTCTCCGCTGGCGAGAGAGTGGAAAAACAATAATTCAGTACCATCTAAAAAGTAAGTGCACATCGGAGTGTACAGGTTTCGGCGGTTTTTTAGCTGTTCTAAAAACTCTGTAACGGTGCTAGGTTCGGCTAGCTGGTCCTTTCGATTGACGAAATTGTGAAATTGCTCATACTTCCTTATCCCAACTTTCCTTCCCAACCACGTTTACCCAGTGAACAAAAATTGGACTTATAAGCCAAGGAAAAGTCTCACCAACGAAATATCTGTGAGTATAATTTGGATTTAACAAATTTCAAATTGAGCTAAGAGGGAACATATATATATATATATATATATATATATATATATATATATATATATATATATATATATATATATATATATATATATATATACAGGGTGATTCAATAGTACTTTGACAAACTTCAGGAGGTGATTCTTCACAATATTATAATATGAATTGTTCAAATAAATATATCCCCAGAAACGCTTCGTTTCGAAGATACAGGGTGTTGAAATTTAATTATTATTTTCGTTTTTTTTTAACTTTCGAATAACTGACCTTAATTTAATTGGGCGGTTTTTTGAGGTGTCGAAGTCGAACCTGATATTATTATTACTCTTACTAATGGGGGGCGCTACCTACACGTCTTTTTCCTTCTTGAAGATTCATAACTTTTAATAACAAACTTCTAGCACATTTTTCAGAAAAAAAAAACAATTCCTCTATCATATCATCGTAAAAAAGCTTCTTCTGTTACAAGTCGCTATAAGCAACCGTTTTCTAGATATTTGAACTTGAAAATTTCAAGTCGATTATTGGGTAATCGATGCGTGTTGAAGTTACCATTATTTTGCATTTTTCACAAGAATGCTTGGGAAATGAATTTGACGTTTACGTTAGTAGTTTTGGTTTCTTGTAGGGGGCGCCACCTATTCTATTTATTTTTACTCGTCTGAAATAGTTATTTTTGTATCAGGGGTGCCGAATCTGTATTTGTTTCAATAAAATTTGCAAGAAATATCAACATTTTATTTCAAGAAATTTTGAATATGTAGAATAAAATAGAATGAAGGAAACTGAATTGTATTCAAATGAATTGTTCAAAGTGTTCACCTTCAGCGGAAATACAGGTAATCAGTCCTCTAGTCATTGAATCTCGTACCCGCTCAAAAATTATTGGTGTGTTTCTTATTGTTTCACAGGCGTCTACTATTCGGTTTCTCAGAACTTCCTCGTTCTCTACTGGAGTTTTATGAACTGATGACTTCAAATGTCCCCAAAAATAAAAATCTAGCGGAGTTGGATCTGGGTACCTTGGTGCCCACGCCTGGATAGGTTCTTCTACACCCATATCGATCCATCGATTTGGATAGACAGTGTGAAGGAATTCCCTGGCTACAACGCCGAAATGGGCCGGAGCCCCATCATGCATAAACCACATGCGGATACGAATTTCTAATGATACATTCTGAAGTAGTCCCGGCAATTAATTTTCTAAAAAGTCTTTGTAAATTGCACCATTCAGTCCTAACGGAAGGAAAGAAGGACCTATCAAGCAGAGATTCACGGCTTGACTTGATATTCAAGGTACTTGACTTGACTTGACTTGAAATCAAGTCAAGTTCAAGTCAAGTAGTAGTTTTCAATGTCAAGTCAAGTCAAGTATTCATTTATCAAGTACTTGAAAAATCAAGTACTTCTATCAAGATACTTGATTTTTAGCAGTTTTATAAATGATGAAAATAATGAGAATTAACGTTGCGAAAAACACTTTTATTTGTGAAACTTATTGTATAAAAGATCCAAAAATATAGACTATTTCCAAATGCAAACACAAGTTGAATCGCTATAAAACATAACAAAATACAAAATATTGAAAAAAAAATCTCAATATTGAGAAACTTCCAAGCACTGTTTGATTTCATCATTTTCCATCCAGGATTTAAGGCACATGAGGCATCTTATGGATTTGTCACCTAATCTATTGCGGGTTTTTGTAACAGTCAGAGCAGCTCTGGAGAACTGTCTTTCAACAGGAGCTGATAAAAAATCTTTGGCCATGTTGGCCAAGTTTTTCGTGCCTCTTCCACCATTCTAATATATCTTCAGAACTGTTAGCACGTGGTTCAGACAGGAATTTGTCTATACCATAATGCCAAGCCATTTCATTTGCTCGATTCACAGGAGATGTCTTGAATAAACTAAGAAGATCGATGTCAAACTCACTGTATTTATCCTTTGAAGATGAAGATTACGTAGTTGTGCTCTGTAGACCTGGCTGGAAATATTTTGTTTTAAAAATTTCTTCAAAGTGTTTGACGGCTTCTTTTTCCGAATCTTTTCTCCAACTTGTATTGGAGAATGTTTCCACTCAATGCCGGGGATCTAAGATTAATACAACACAGTCCATCCAGTTGTTTCTTTGGTAATGTTTGATGATTTTATCTTTAGCCGCTTGAATACTGTGAATGCATTTTTTATCAGTCTCATTTCTACTTGGATTATTAACGAGTTCAACAGCCCATTGTTCTAGCTTATCCAGGAGCATATTCATACCAATTATCATCATCGGAAGTGTGCAATATGCTTCACCCTCTAATGTTTTGGAAATTGTCTTGAAACTGTTCAGATATTTACAAACTCGATCTATTATCGACCACTCCGTGTTTGTAGGCTCCAAAGTTTTCATATTTTCTGTGTTATCACAGAGAATGTTTATAGACTTTTTCGTATTGAGGCCCCATCGCAGCATATCCAAAGTTGAATTCCTTTGTTAGACATCTTATTTTGGCATAGCCATTGTTAAATTCAGAGTAGTTCAAAATTTTTCGAAATCGTTGCGCAGATTTTCAGAATTTTTCAACTTCTTTCCAAGACAATATTTTTTTTTTATTGGAGATAGCGAATCTAGATCTCCAGTTATTTCATCACTGTCCGATAGGGTAGCATCTGTCTCTGTCTCTTGGAACTCAGAATTCGAATTAAGTATGTTTATAAAATATCTTGCCCCCAAATTTAAAATATGCGCAAAACATACGAAGTGACTATTTTTATGGTCAATGTCGGAAATAAAGCCTGTAAGCTCATTCATAAATGTGAAATTACTGTTTGTATTGTCGGTTGTAATTCCTTGCACAGAATTTTTAAATCGTAAAATTCCAATGTATCAGCAAAAAACTTTGCTATCCATCTGCCAATATGTTGTCCATGCGCCGAAACAAAATCCAAATGGAAGGCATGCAGTTTCCAATCATTATCAATGAAATGAGCAGTAATTCCATAGTATCCTTCCATACTAAAAGAAGACCAACCATCTATTGTGAATGAGATTTTTGATTTATATTTCTTTAGTAAACTTTTGAGGGGATTCTGTGCTGACCCGAACATTTCCATTGCCAAAGAATTCATTTTATTCCTACCAGCCAAAATTGCGTTAGGATTTAAGTACTTATTAACTTGTGAACTCATTTCGTCCTCGAAAAAATTGAACGGTAGGTACTTTTTCGCCATATACTCCACAAGTAGCTCTTGAAACTTATCTTGCTGGAAATCCTGGACATGTAGGAAAAATCAAATTAATATATAAATATATTAATGTATTTACGAATCATAATTTTTAAGAAGTAGTCATAAGTAGTTTTCTATTAAAGCGTGTACTCCAGTTTTCAAACTATTATTTCTTTCTTAAAACTGTAGCACCCTGTAGTTCAAAATTTAGGAGCTTCAGGACATATACTCATATTTTCTCAAAATGGAGCCGAGAATAACCTACTCAAATATTAGCATGTTATTGAAAAACACCCTGTACTCAAAGTCTGAATGGTTTTTGAGAGGTATCAGAATATTGTTTTCTATATTGTGGGTTTTCTCTCCCTCTGGAAGTAAAAAATACTAAAAACGCAGTAACGTATCGTGGCAAATTTAGTATCTTGCTTTTTTTTTAAATGGACATTTAAAATTTTCTCATTGGAAATAGTTGTCATTAGTTCTTATAGAGAATGCCATAGCAATAATTGATAGATATGAGTATAATTTGGGTATGAAGTACATAATACAAGATGTTGACTTAAATCTGAGAGATTTAGGAATATCACCTGGAAGAAATCAAAACATATAATGAAAAACTACCTGAGTATTATGGTTGTGGCAGAATGTATTAGCAGGTTTTGAGACTGAAATCTGTGGTGAGTTGCATAGTCTTATAAACTAGGTATTTGGTTTACGTTTATCATTAGATGTTATCAATTTTCCCAAAGATATAGCTGAGAAACTCACAAGAAGTCAATAGACATTTATATTTGCATACACCTCAAGACTATTAGTTGTCAGTTAGAATCTCAGAATATTTTCTCGAGTAAAACTTCATTTTATTTACTAAAGATATACAATTCGAGGGCTCTGAAAAGGACAATCCTGCCAGTCCAGTTTTCGCTATTCAAGTAATCGGCAAATTTTAATTCAATGTTGTTTTACAAGAGTCTGTGTTGTGGGTACGATTAGGGAAATTTCAAAAATTTAAATCAAACACGTTTCAGAAGTTATCAACAGTCATCGTACCAGATTCCAATTCATTCAAGAGGCAGAAAATGCGACAACCATATAAAAGCTTAAAAAAACTGGTATTGGTGATTTTCCATATTCATTGAATTACTGATATCCCCCTCAAATAGTCATCCCAAAATATATTAGCTCTGATCTTTGAAATCATGTTCATGGAAAAAAAATCGGAAAAAATGACATCTTCATCCCATGCTAATGTTCATAGTGCCTTCAGCTAATTCATGACTTTTTTCATCGAGGAAATTCAATTCTAGCTTTATTTGAAATAACACTCTACACTGCACACTCTAGTTTCGAATAACTATGCATTTAAATTCATAGTGAAGTATTTCTGTGGCACATTTGTGTTACATGCAGCCAGTTTATATCGAATACTCCGAACAATTGATTTTAATCAACTAGTGACATAATGCCGGCGTTATTGGTTCGGTGATTGTGTAGTTGAAGAGGTGCATTACTGAAAACACATGGGACGAGTATGTGTATGTTGCGAGAATGGAAAGGATCCTTATATATCGTTGGGAATTTTGACACCTATATTCTGATAGCAACAATGATTGGTCGTGATATTCACAACTTTCGATGGATATTTTGGTTCTGACGAAACATCGAGTACGGTTAACTTGTCGCAACGATAATTCAAATACCGCATTGACAGGGATTGAAATATTTTTCTGAGATTTGAAAAATCGACGATAGACATGAAGTAATTTTTCGCGAATATCAAATAGAAAACAACTACTTTCCCGACTAACGCCACGCTGGACATGCTTCTTTCCATTATTCCGTCTTCCCGATGATCGTTGAAGCGTGAAACATATTTTTGTCGAACAAAATGTATCGAAGTGAATTGCATGGCATTCTTGCATTAAATGTTACGAATTATTTCTCATCTATATGAGTTCTTTATTGAGACTGAAACAGAAAAGCAAATAATATTCTGCATGAAAATCAGATGTAGTTCATTATCCAGCGTGGCTTCAGAAAGGAAAGGAGATGTTAGATATTCACGAAAAATAACTTTATTTTCATCGTGAATTTTTCAATTTCGAGAATAATCTTTCTATTCAATAATCAATCGATAATGTTTCCCATTTCAATTAGAGTTTATCTTTGAGTCGCAGTGGATTCGACATCTGATTTTATGAACACCCTCTTTATATTTTCAAACGAATCAATCCAATACCACATATAACAATACCTGAGTTAGTTGAAGAAAGTAAATTATCATTGGTGTCTCAAACTCCACTTTTTCCAATATTCTGTCTCCTAGATTTCAAACTAAAAACTAACAATACTTGTTTACATGTTTCGTCTCCAATAAAAAATGACCACAAATGTATGCTGTTTGTTAAAAAAATAAGGAAAATTTTGTTTTTGAAATAACTTCATATATGTTACACCTCACAACGTATATGGATCGGCGGAATTTGGAGTTGATGGAAGAGAACAGACAGTATGAGGGTTGGGTAGTGGATAGAAATTAGATATCCATGAACAGTTTTCCAGGTTATGGTACGAACTCAGCATCATGAGGGTGTGCTGAGTCTGCCGAGGCTTTCCGACAGAAACAGGAGAATATATTTTTTTTTTTATGTTCTGATTCCCACGAAAAGGGATATCCTGTAATGTTCAGAGAACATCGTGGGAACCAAGGGAAAGAAGGCAGGAGTTAGTGTTCTCCTTAAATTTCTGGAGGTTGTATGCCTCGGGGAACACCTCCCTAGGCAATGAGTTCCAAAGCCACGCTGTTGGTTGGATGAACGAGTCTTTGGAAAGTGATGTTCTGCAGGTCTCCAAAGTGACCACGAAGGGGTGTGATGACTGAACTTGACGGGTTAGTCTCGAAGAGACTGCCAAAGCAGGAACGATTGTTGATATTTCAGAAGAGCATCGCCCATGAAAATATCTATAAAATAAAGACAAATCGCCAACTTTTTTACGGTGTTCCAGACAAGTGAGCGAGTTTGTAAGCGAGGCATCACCAACGAGACGAATTGCCCTTTTTTGGACAGAATCCAATAGCCTCAGGATATGTTTAGGTGCCGCACTCCAAATATGGGAACAGTATTCCAAGACAGGTCGGATCTGTGCCTTATAGAACATAAGCAGCTGAGTGGGGGTGAAATAGCTCTTGGCTCGAAACAAAGAACCAAGTTTTTGGGATGCACTTTTGGCAATGGACCTCACGTGATTTTCCCAGGAAAGGTTATTGCTGATAGTAATACCAAGCATCGATATGGATGACTTCAGTGGTATGGTTACTCCTGGCAAAGTAATGTTAGGCACAGTGAGATCGGCTTTTCTAGAGAAAAGACATGCTTGTGTTTTGTTTGCATTGAATTCTACCAAGTTATTAGATCCCCACTCGAGAATTGTTGCTAAGTCCATATTTATATTATTAACATTTCTTCCTCGTTCATTTCTGGTATCACGGGCTGATATAGGGGCCCTGGAAGAGAAAGCGGTATGGAGGATACTATCATCGGCAAAGCTGTGTACTGGACATGAAGTTGCTTTCAACAGGTCGTTGATGTGAAGTAGAAATAGTGTTGGTGCGAGAATAGATCCTTGCGGAACACCAGCATTCATGAGTAGAGTGTCAGATGAAACTCCATCGACCACTACATGGAGAGACCTGTTTGAGAGAAAACTAGCAAGCAGAGAACACAGCTGAGGGGGCAAGCCATAAGACGGAAGCTTGGCGAGGAGTCCCTGGTGCCAAACTCGATCGAACGCCTTGGAGATATCTAATGCCACAGCTAAAGTTTCTCCATACTTTTCAATAGATAGCTGCCATATATGTGAGACGTAGGCGAGCAGGTCACCAGTTGATCTCTGATGGCGGAAGCCATATTGCCTATCGTTGACAATTCCTGAGTCTTCCAGATATTTCATGAGCTCGATGTTGATGGCTTTTTCCATGACCTTTGAAATAATAGATAGCAGTGCGATAGGTCTGTAGTTGCTAGGTAGGGCCTTTTTGACTTTTTTAGGGACTGGCTGTACTCTTGCATTTTTCCAATTGGACGGAAATACCCCCAAATTGTAAGAGTGGTTGAACAACTTGCAAAGAACAGGTGTTAGTTCGGGGGCACATTTCTTGAGAACAATCGGCGGTATTCCGTCAGATCCACAGTCTTTGGTGGTGTTGAGACCCAGCAAAATCTTTCTGATAGTACGTTGGCGAAAGGTGATCTCGGGCATGTGACTGTCAATAGGTGTAATGTTCGGGGGTTGTTTTCCCGATGAATCCAGAGTGGAATTTCCAGCAAATAGGTGCGCAAAGATATTGGCTTTTTCCTGGGCAGTCGTTGCAAGTGTTCCATCTTCTTTGGTTAGAGGAGGAAATGAGCTGGAAGTGAAGTTTCTTCCCACAGCTTTGGCGAAAGACCAAAATGAACGGAATCCGTTAGGACATTCAGCAAGTTTTGATCTTATTTTGGCATTGTGGGCATCTTTTGAGCATTCTATTGTCTCTTTGCATATGCCTCTAGCCTCGACATATGCTGCTCTGGTCTCAGGGCCCGGATTTTCTAGCCATCGATGGTATGCTGCCTGTTTGAAAGCCACAGCTCTAGAGCAGTTTCTGTTAAACCAGGTCTTATCGGATGATGTTCTCCTTTCGGTATTCGGTACGTAAGTTTGCATCCCTAACATGATGATTTCAGAAATTGTCTCAGCACATCGTGTTGGATCTACTGAAGAGAAACAAACTCTCTTCCATGGAAACGCTGAGAAAAACATACGAAGACCTTCCCAGTCGGCCGAATTGTAATGCCACATGAGACGGGGTAGTATTGTGCAGCTCGATGGTAAATGGAAAGAGCATGTTGTGGAGATGAGGGTGTGATCAGAGTTTCCAAGTGGGGCACAAACTTCTGTTCTATACGGGTCAGGATTGGTGGTGAGGAAAAAATCTAGTGTATTGGCAGACTGGTTGTTGACATCAGGGATGCGGGTTGGTAGCTCGACCAGTTGTTCTAGACCATGAGTGATGGCGAAGGCCTCGGCTTGACGACCCGCATCATCTGTTTTGTTAAAGAATTTGAGCCAGGCAGCGTTATGTACATTGAAGTCTCCCATGATTATGGTTTCAGCTGTTGGATGGTTCTCCTGAATGTAGTCCAGTTTGAGTGATAAAAACTCAAAGGGGTCGTTATATGAAGGTTCATTAGGTGATAGGTAAAGGCAGCAGAGGAACTTAGTCAGTTTGGTATCAGATAGCTTGAACCACATCACATCAAAGTCTTTTGGTTCCAAACTCTCTTCACGCTGGCATGAAAGGTTAGCCTCAGCGTAAAGGTAGACTCCACCTTTGAACCTAAATCGAGAATGGAGTTCGTAACCAGGACAAAGCATATGGACCTTGTTGGTGGACGAGTTTACTTGTGTTTCTTTTAGAGCCAGAATATCCGGTTTTTCCGTCTGTAGGTGATGGTGGACGTCATGGATGTTCTTGTTGAGTCCGCGGATGTTGCAAAAATTAATCTTTAATGTTGAGTCCCCTCGAGTACCTCTCGCCCGGAAATCCGAATGGAGAGGTATTTTGCTTCCGGAGTGTTTTACTCTAGGAGACTTCATCATTATTACTATTAGGATGCACCTGAAAATAAAGGAGGAATTGGGGCAAAGGAAAGAGGGAGACCGGAAAGTATCGACCGAACACTGAAACATGGGATGATCCATTTCACAGCACACAAAGTCGATATGGTGGTATTTCACCGGGCGATGAGACCATCTTCCACCTACGGTTATCCTTTTAGTCGCCTCTTACGACAGGCAGGATTTACCATGGGGCTATTCTAAAGCCGACCCCATACAGCCTGTGAAAGCATCAGTATAACAGAGAGATGTCCACCACCTATCAACCGACAAAAAAAATTAGGATGTTCCCAAGTCGACGCGTATATTTTTTCATTATTTTTCATGTACGACCTCGCATTACTTCCTTTATCGGATAGTATATACTTCGAAGTTGATCCCATTGATAGAAAAATTCCATCCTAAGGGTAGGAAAATGGGGGATGAATAATTGTTCGCCCACTGAATTTATACCTGCTAACCCATTCTATCAGGCATAACTTTGTACTGGGTTATCCGATTCAGATGATTATGTTTATTGAAAAAGATATACCTCAAGGTTAGTCCCATTTGAATCTGAAAAACGAATCTATCCTGAGGGTATAACAATGGGGGATGTTTGATTTTACACCTTTGAACCGATTCTGTTGATATGTAGTTCTGATGACACTATAAAAGAATGGAGACCTGGAGTTCATCCGCTGATAGAGACGGAAGACAGTCGAGGAAACTTATCAACGGTTTTCGGTAGCTACCTCGTGTTTGGGGTAATTATATTATTTAACAGTTGATAGTTGATGTAAGGTAGGAAAGAGGGCGGACGCCAACTCAGCGGTGTAATACCCTCAGGTAAAATGGATAACTAAATGAGACGTACGAACTTAACTTACGAATTTAACAACGACCGGCAACTCAGCGCTAGGGATAGCCACTGAAAAACTATCGTATTTCTAATCCTTTAGTTACCCCAATTCATTCTCAACCAGGATGATATTTTTTATTTGCTTATGCAATTTTCGCTTAATGTAAATCAATGATTAGGAACAGTGTTTCTTACATTTTTGTATAAGATTTCGTCACATAAAAGAATTCTCGCTGTGATGCCATTTTTTTGCTAATGAATGATACAAGCTCACGTACGAAAAAAGTATGTAACACATACGTATATGAATAAATTACAAATACATATATGAATGAATTACAAATACATATATAGCATTTTGAAAATTATTTAACTTCAAAAACTACTTATACAATTATTTCATACCCTATGCACAAACGTATATATTGTTATGTTATGAAAGACCAGAAATTTATTTCAAAAGGAAAAAAGAAATAATTTCAATAAAAAACTCACAAAAATAATAATTACTCAATAGTTAGTAGTTCGAGAGATTGTTTTTACATATATTTTGAGATTCTATTTCTTTTATGAAGCCTATGTATAATATTGATGGATAAAAATATACAAATACTATAATGCAATCATTTTCATACATTGTCAAAATCATTACAACCTATAATTGTTCGAAAGATAACAAAAAAGTCAAAATTTACAAAATTATCCTGAATAAAATGTGAACAACAAAATTATAAGCTTGAAACATACAGTATATGAAATTGTATCTGGGAGAGAAGATTTAAATTGTGAGAAAATAAGAACGGTAGAGTGTCAGAGACAATTATCATTGAATATTGTACAAGTTTGTAAAAAAAAAAATTTTTTAATAAGTTTTGACAAATAACCCCGAAGAGTGATAATGTGACAACAAAGTGCGCGAATTTGAAAATTTATATGATATGGAGAAAGGAGAAATGGTATCCAGGTGATAGAAAACAAAGCCACAAAAGAGAGATTGAAGAAAATTTAAAAAAAGAACGCCACGTTCGTACTTCAGAAGAAGAAAAATTCAAGAACTCCATCAATATAAGGTAGTTTCTCTATTAGAACCCAACCAACTCAACTTCAAGAGAATTTCAATAGCAGCAAACAAAACTACCTTGTATGTATAAAACTATTTCAAAGCTGATTTCTGGATTTGTATGGTTCCTTTTTGGTATTGGAGAACCTGAGAGCAGTAGATTGAAGGAGGATTCAATTTCCTGGTGTGTATTGTAACAGCGACAGTTCCAGCGTCAGGTATAAACTTTCCTAGTGCACATCACAAACTGAATAACTTCACAATTAACTCGTATCATATCAGAAGAACTCTATTTCATTTTGATAATGAACTATTAAAGAATTTTTCAACCTTCAAAGTAAAAGTGAGGTTGTGTATACTTCATTCATCACCGTATCTCATGATTGTCTTTGAAAATTTGTAGAATGATCATAGTATAAGTTATCTATCGTAGGCCAGGTAAATATAAATTTTCCTGAATAAAGGAAATAATTGTTTTTCGATACTTTTTCGTTTGTTTTCCACAATGATCTGCAATCGTACTGATAAACATCGAATAGATTGAATTTGACATCAAGAAGTGGCTCTATTGCCTGAACCGGCTATCTGAGACGAAAGGCGTACCAACTGAGTTTAGTCGTGGTAAGAAAAGTGATAACAATTGGCAGCAACGTGACGAGGAAACAGTGACGTTAGCTAGCAACTATTATTACATTGCAATGTATTATACAGGGTGAAAACAATTTACCTATCATAACAATTTGAACCCAAGAGGGACAAAAATCAACAACAATTCAATTTTACTATCCACATTTCATTACAATATATATATTATATATATATATATATATATATATATATATATATATATATATATATATATTTATATATATATATATATATTTATATATATATATATATATATTTATATATATATATATATACAGGGTGAGTCAACAGGATTCCCGTGGTTCATTGCCCCTTAATGTATCACTATTTCGATTTCTTATATTTTTTTTGTCAAAGGGGCCATCTAAGACCACCTTCTTGAACTATTTTCACTCATACAGGGTGTATCACTGATGCGTGGCTATCCAAAGTTGTTCTTTTCCAAATGAAACACCCGGTATATTTTCATATATTTCGATCGGCTGTTCCATTGGCTGCTTAACGATTTTTTCAATTTTGATTTCCGTTGCCGAGTAATTCAAAAGACATCTATTTTGTAGACTTCTTTTCGAAAAGTTACCTATTTCACATTTTGAAATATTTAGTAAAGATAATTGGGGAATCGTTGGTCGATATGATGATGTTCATTGAGAATACCAAGAATTTGCAATAAATTGTACAGGATGTTCGACACAATAACACAAACTTAGCCATTTTCAAACATCGGTATTTTAATTTCTTCAAATGGAACACCCTGTATATTTTCATTTGAATCAACTCATTTTCAATGACTACACTTTTCATCTCCGACGTCATGTACCTTAAACAACCTGTTTCCGAGATATTCTGGGTTAAAGGAATTGTTCAATATCAAATCAAAAATTCTATAGATTTTTTCATCTACATGTTTGTTCTTAGAAAATACTGATACTGAATGATGTTTCAATTATTCTTTCCCACCTTCAGAAGTATTATTGGTAACTCATGAATAACTATCATAGCAAAAAAAATTTTTAAATGTAACTATTTTTTCTAGTTTATGTATCCATGACTTCCGCTGAAAAAATGACTATCGGAATTTGTAAATAGAGGTAACTGCCAAACTACAGTCCAGTTGTGTTAAAAATTATTGTGGCATTGGGAATTATCGTTTAGAGTACATGGTTAAAATGGTGTATGCTTTGGGGGAAAGCTTACTGGCATCTAGATTAACCGAACAAAAGTTTCCTCAGAGGAGACATCCAGACCAGCGAGCATTCCGAGACCTCAAAACAAGATTTGAGGAAACCGGAAAAATATTTTACAAAAAGTTTGAACGTGCTTGTCCTGTAACAGATGATGAAAATGCTCTTGATATTGCATTGCATATTACCGAAAATCCCCATGTGTGTACACGTATTTTGAGTAAGGAGTTGGGAATATCTCAAAGTAGTGTTTCTCGGATGGTGAGAAAATGCAATTACCATTCATATTATATGCAGTTAATGCAAGAGCTGACTGAAAGAGATTTTCCAAAGCGAATGCGGTTTTGCCAATGGGGTGTAGATAAAATCAACCAAGAACCTGATTTTTTTGAGTATGTTCTATTTTCGGACGAAGCCACGTTTCACAACAATGGCCATGTGAATCGGCATAATATGCACTATTATGCAACTGAAAATCCTCATTTTGTTAGATATGTCAATCACCAACAAGGTTGGTCATTGAATGTTTGGGGAGGTATCATTAGACGGCGTGTAATTGGGCCCTTTTTTCTCAACGGACATCTCAATGGAAGAAAATATCCAAGATTTCTGTGAAGTCAGTTATCAAATTTATTAGATGATATTCCATTGGCAATGAGGCAGAGAATGTGGCTACAACAAGATGGCGTGCCTGCACATTACCACACTGATGTGCGGGAATACATTGATAATGAATTCCGAGAAAAATGGATAGATAGAGGAGGGCCAGTGCAGTGGCCTCCAAGGTCACCGGACCTTACAAAAATGGATTTTTTTCTATGGGGATACATTAAATGGGTTGTCTATTAAACTCCGCCTACAACTCCTGAAAATATGAAAGCAAGAATTTGTACTGCTTTCAGGGAAATTTCAGAGGACATGCTGGCACATGTGGATACTAATTTTCGAAACAGATTGAGAGTGTGTATTGGTGAAAATAGCAGGCACATTGAACATTTGCTGCATTAATTATTATTTTATGTTAGATTCGAATAAATATGATTTTTATGCAAAGTTTAATTCCAAATATGATACCAAAGGCGAACATTGTCAATATTTTCTGTGGAAAAATATCCATCTTTTGGATGTAGAATATCTTGGAAACGAGTTGTTTTAGGTACATGACATGGAGAATGAAAAGTGTAGAGTTATTGAAAAGGACATGATTTAAATGAAAATATTCAGGGTGTTCCATTTGAAAAAATCAAAATACCGATGTTTGAAATTGGCTGAGTTTGTGTTGTTGTGTCGAACATCCTGTACAATTTATTCTTATATATTATATATTTATTAAATAAAATAAAATGTTTTCGTATTTTTTATTTTTTCAGTCTGGTTTCCTATAAAAGCGTGTTTTTTAGTTTTTTTAAACTATTATTCATTTCCTACTTTTCAGTGGGGTTTATTTATAAAAGCGTGTTTTTTAAGTTTTTTTAAACTATTTTTTTTTGCAATTAAAAAAATGGAACAATCTTATCGAATGAGGTAATCATAATCTCCGACCCCAAAAACCCCTACATACCAATTTTGAATAGAATCAGACCATAATCACAAAACTCGGCCGCCATCTTGAATTTTTCAATTTTCCCAGAAGAATCATAATATTCGACCCCAAAAACCCCACATACCAATTTTGAATAGAATCAGACCATAATCACAAAACTCGGCCGCCATTTTCCCCCTTTTGAATTTTTCAATTTTCCTAAAAGAATCATAATATTCAACCCAAAAACCCCACATACCAATTTTGAATAGAATCAGACTATAATCACAAAACTCGTCCATCATTTTGAAGCCGCCATTTCGAATTTTCCAAAAGAATCATAATCTCCGACCACGAAAACCCTCAGATACCAATTTTGAAGCGAATCAGACCATAATCACAAAACTCGTACGCCATATTGGAGCCGCCATATTGATTTTTTTCCACACAGAAATTTCTTAATGCATTGTTACCGGAATAATGTAGACCTGCCAAATTTCAAATCATTCGGACGTCTGGAAGTGGGTCAAAATTGCGCCCAAAGGAATCCGTTACAAACAAACATACTTGTGTTAAGCTAATATAAAGCATGTAATATATCTATTTAGTTAGATAAATGAGTGTGAAATGATTCACATGCATTCGTGGTACAATACAGATCACAAGATTTTAAGGACCACAATTTCGGAGAAAAAGTTGAATTTTCTGCTATATGATTATGTACCAGATAGTCAGCCAGTTGAAGAAAATGCTTTTGTATTTGGAATGTCCGCCTGGAGAATTATATGGTAACCCGAAAATGTGATGAAGCCATTTTCCATGTTCCTGAGACTGCAAAGGTATTGACTCATCCCAAGTTTTGTTTCGTTCTGTGCCAACTTCGAGTTAGATGAAACCGGTATCCGAAAATTTGGGCAATAGGCCAAACTGACGTTACAGCAGTATGTATAGCAATTTCGAAGTCGGGAATTATCCGGGACGGTTCTAATGATATATTATTCGCTAGGGAAAATATACCTCCGCGTTCGTTTCTCTGTACACCACAACTTGTCTCATTCAACCTCCTCTAATCTTCAATCACCAAGAACTAGTTGAGTGATGAGCCGCTGACCAGTTGGCCTGTCTGGAGGGGTTGCTTCGAGATCTACCTGGTTTCTTTACCGCTGAAATGGCCGGTTGACCTTCATTACCCACGGGTTCCAGTGATTAGTTGGCATGGACCCATGAAAGTAAGTATTTTATAAGTTAAAAAAATTTTAGGTTGAAACTAGTAGATTTTACCCACAAAAAATAAAAATTGAATTACAAAAAATCAAACTGAAAAGCGAAAAATTGAATAAACCTTTTTAGTGTTCCAAAAATAATCGCATCCATACTCCACAATGTTTATCACCCTCTTGAATAGGAATGGTACATGTTTTGGACCTATAAAGGTCTATCATCAGCCAGAAACGGAGTAATATTCTAAAAAGGAAAGGGGTTAGTTACATCAATGTATGGATTCTTATATGATAAAAACTTTTCAACAAAAAATTAAACCGAAGAAATACGGAACTGAAAAGTAAAAAATTAAATAAACCTTCTTGGTCTCAATAACTAAGCTCCTGAACTGATGTAAGTAACTTATTTTGAGTCGGCGCCAAACAAACAAGCAAATGAATTAGGTAAGGCGTAAAATGATGGCATCGAGTTGCGCGGTGACATTCTGATAATTTTTTTGAAGTAATTTAATGACCTTCGTTGATTGTTCGTTTGGCGCCGACTCAAAATTAGTTACTTACATTAGTTAAGGAACTTAGTTATTGAGACTAAGAAGGTTTATTTTATTTTTAATTTTTCAGTTCCGTATTTCGTCGGTTTAATTTCTTGTTAAAAAGTTTTTATTTTTCAATTTTCAGTGGCTGAAATCTACTAATTACTACCTACTTGCTTACCCACCTTACTCCAACTATTACCAGTTGAATAATATGATTATCTATTTTTACTATTTGTTGTAATATAAATTATTTGTGTTGTTCTGGTTAGTTTATTTCATTACTTTGTATATCATTCCATCCCCTCATAGAATATAATGATTTTGACGGATGTGGAATAATGACCGTAGCGATCTGTCACCACCTATTTTGGAATAGGAAAAATCTCTATACATTAAGGTTTTTATGTTGTGAATAGGAGGCTAAGTTTTATTGTAGTCGACAAATTCCAAATAAATATTCATAATATTGAATCTGGAAACTTGGTAAATACCTACGCCCACCTACCTGCTATTTTAACGCCATGTGGCCCATTGAAAATATCAGCAAGAGCGTTGTAGAATGATTAGTATCGAACACTTGATTCTTTTGAATTATGAATGAGTGGCTTATAACTTCCTTTCATCTCTTCAAACACATTTTCCCAATAAATTATTATTTATAAAACTGCATTGGAGTTCCATAACGTACAATGCAGAGTGCTGAAGAAATAGTTAGTCGACGATGAAAAAGTATGCTCGTGGTAGATAACTATGAGTTATATTTCAATGAACTCAAAAGTGGCGAGAAAAAGTGGAGGTGCAACTATGCCAAGTGTCTAGCGAATATTCAAACATTCGGCCCAGAGAAGACAATTCCGAAATCGAATTTAATTCATAACCATTTGGCATGTAATATTCGCAATATTCGAAGAAAAATTATTACACGTGCAGCAAAACGTAAAACTATAGAGGATATTGACAATCAACCAGGTAAATTTTGCGTTCCTTCATTTAAAATTGTTTAAAATTGTTTTCAATTGTTCAATTGGGAAGACGAGAACCTTAGCTCTTTAAGTGTCATCCGAAGCACTACTTGGCTGGTAGTGGTATTGCCAAAGGAGATTCGACAAGAATAACGAGAACGGATCTGTCGTATATAAAGGCGAATATACATATTCTTCCAAAATGAAAATTACAGCCAATTCTTCCCGAAACGGAAAAAGAATTTCACAGTTCGCTTAAGCCAAAGATGTTGACCAGTCGTAAGGAAGAATTCCTTTCAGTCAACAGATAATATAGTGGCTCTTTTACAAATTCAATTCAAAGCATCTTTGCTCAATCCAGAAAATTCATGTGGATGATAATTTCGACTACTGTACAAAAATTTTCTTCAAAAAATTTGGCCTTCCAGCAGGTTATAAAGAAAGGAGAGAATTGAAAATATATTGGTTATTGTTTTGGACTCTTGTTTCTGAAACCACAAGATGTTGGTGATGTGTATGTTTTTACATTATCTGCTATTCGACCAGAGAAGCGTTTCATCCGCATACCAGAAAAACCAAAAATTCTCCACATCCTTCTCTATTTATTTTCATCGATTCACTGAATGATCTTCAAAATGTAATGTATGTAAAGTTTCCAAGTTTCAGGAGCCATTTGTACCTAACTCGAACACTCGGAGAAGGCAAGAATACCTTCAAAACAAAATGATTCATTTTATCGCCTCAAATTATATGCTTGAACTGAGAAACAACTATATAGCTTGACACTTATTGTGACCGCGAGGACTAAAATATTTGATGAGACTGAGTTCACCACTTTCCTACATCTATGAGTGCATTCCTTCATAGATAAGTTGACTTCATTATTTTCAAAAGTTTTGAAGATCTGGATTTTTAACTTTTTGATTTGCTTAGACCTAAATCATATCAGAAGGGAACGAATTTTCACACATTTTTCTTTTGATTTGAATTAGATAACATAGAAATATGAAGTACGTTTGGGGAGATTAGAAACCTACAACTTTTGGTTTAAGGTTTACAAAAAAAATATATTTTGTGTTTTCGATAAATACATTCGGATGGTTGTGCCATCGTAATTGTATCATTCCTACAAAACTTTTCCATGTATGAAAAAACATGTATAGTGGAGGTGGTATTTCCAACATTTATAATTGATTCTGGTGGAATTTTTGACTCCATACCGCACAATTTCCCATGGAAAATGTAATTTTATTTTCATAAAAACGTTTCCACCCTTCAAATGAACAACATTTCACTGATTGACTTTACCAAATAGATTAACAAACCGTAAGGCTCTGTGGTTTTTACATTCCCTACTGTGTGAGCGTGTGATGAACAATATATTATCTGTTATATCAAGGTAATAACTTTGGTCGCCTGACAATATATGGCTCGGAAGCGTCCGACAATCTACATGTCCACTTTAACATATGACATCTCAATATGGTTCAATGCGCTTCAGGCAAACCAGTGGCGGACATAATGAAACAATAATAGTTTGAGGTTATTACGATATGTGTCATGTGAGTTATTGTTCGTTATTTTTCCTCGTGCATTATATCAGTTCCACTGTTGTGAAGTTGTTCCTATGTAAAGAAGTATTGTTGCTATACTTCCACATCATTTCACATGTCCAGTAACCTCGGATTAAATATTGTTAAGGTTTTTCAGAAGTATTTCGACACTTCTACACAATATATATGTTGAAGATGGTGACGCAAATCTCATGGTTTTTGCGTCTTTATGGTACATCTGAACTTTTCGACAATGTATATAAATAATCTCTCAGATAGTTCATGGGTTAGGAGACAGTTAGATACAATATAACAACTAAGCTTCATGCAGTCGTTTCGTCTTCATATTCGGACTCTGCCAAGACTACAAATGAAAATGCATTTCAAGAAATTAACACTACAGAATAAAAACAATTAATTACCACAACAAAATATAAATGAAATAAATAGAGATAAGAAAATAAACAACAAGGAAACCATCACATGAAACTTTTTTTATGTAACAATTACTGGAAACATTCAATATAGAAACGCGAATGAAAAATTAAAACGAATGGAACAAAATGAACCTTTCAATACACAATTACTGGAAACATTCAATATAGAAACGCTCATTTTGCATTTTCTAATTGAATTACTTGCATGAGGTAGTTAAAACAGGTCAGTTTTCAAACCAACTCTGTGACCTTCATCACTTTTTATACACAACATAACTTCTGTAGTAATATGGAGTTGTATATTTTCAACCATTTCTTTCCTCTATTGTCACTTCTTATAGTACCATCTACATTAACCATATACATCTAACTTTCTATTAAGAATGTAAATAACATAATATACACACATAACAGAAACCAATCGAATCCCTATGGAATATGAACCATCTAATGAAAAAAAAAAAAGAATTCATTTCGATCAAAAAAAGAGAGACAATCTTATGAAGACTGAGCGATACATTTCAGTTGTTATCACGGAGTTTGAAGTGGACAGTTGAACAACAGTTGAAATGTATCATTATAGAAAATGTATTTGTATCATTAGTTCTAATTCCTCCATAGTGACATATTATTGTTATTCACTACATAATTGACCCAATGGTTCATACCAACTATCACTGGGGTTGACAACTGATGTACCTCTTGATAGGTTTGTTTAATTTACTATTTTTTGATATTCTATTTTTGATAATTCGAGTTTCCATATTGAACATGTCTCATATTCCTAACGAAAATATAATATCATTATATAATTGAGGATAACAGGAAAAAAATCTTTTTTATCTCAAAGTCTTCCTCCACAATTTTATTTTCTTGGAATATTCATTACCAAATGTACATTTCGAAGACTGCAGTGTTCATATTTAGTGGTATCTCAAAAAGTAGCTGGAAATTATTTTAAAATATGAAATTGAGGTTGAATTGATAATCAGGCAATCATTGGGACGGGAGCAACAAGTTCCATCTTATGACTGCCTTAGTTTTCGATTTTTTGGTCATTATAATAGAAGATCAACTTATAGTTTAGATGGAATGGATTTAGAACGTTAAAAAAATTGATGGTGGACCTATATGATTGTTCAAGTGATCACTTTGGGTTTCCTTAGCATGATTATATCATTGTAGCCTCAAAGAAGTCCAAATATATATACGGAACGATGCGCCAAACAATCTCGTGAAAATGTCTGCTATTTTTGTAATATCTCAATTTATTATATTTCTGGTATCCCAAATATTTCTGCTGAGAAAATTCTCAATTTACTATGCAACGATCATGTAATGATAGCTATCAATACATGAACACGAGATAAGTGTTTTAATATGCATTACATGATCGTTGCATACACTCTTTAAGGTTTATCCAGACTTTCAGAAATGTTTATTTCCATCATCAGGGAAACAACAATAGATGAAAAAACAATAGTAATACATATTCAAGTACGAAACATTATGCTACATCTTTGTTGAGGTTGGTTTCAATGATGTTAAACATATTCATCTAACATAGTAATACAGAAGAAGAATGTCAAACAAAGAATTAAACGAAGTTCAAAGTTGATAAGAAATTGCATTAAAGTTTTTTTAAATTATATAAATATAACTGTCTACTCCATGTGGTGTGACTAGTGGAACTTAAAAGGTTGATATTGCATTGTTGCCACGATTTGGATTGATATCTAAAGACAATAGATACGAGTAGATCCCACACAAATGGTGAATATTGATTGAGTTTATTGATGCAATTGTTTTCTTGAGAAATGAAAGCTTTTTCTAAGAATGTTATTTTTGTTCCATGTGACTCTGTCGCTAGCACTTTCAATGAAACGTAATTCATGTGGTGGTCGAATTTATTCACATTTTCCAACAGAACACTTCTTTCAGGATGCAATCTGCAGTCACTTTTATGAGAAATTATTATGTTGGATAATGATCTTTGCGTTTGACCAATATATTGTTAATTGCAATCATGACAAGGAATACTATAAATTACATTTGAAATTGAAAGTAATTGTGTTTTATTTTTAACTATAGAATAAATTAATCCGATTGTTAGAACTGTGTCATATGTAATTTTAAATTCATTCGGGTTGTGAAATAATCTGGATAGTTAAGGAGTGATCCCTTTCTCTTATATGGTTATGAAGTGAAGAAAGGTTGAGTAGAGGAGTTTCATTGTTGTTTGAGACAATGCTCGAGTTATTACTATTTGAGGCTAGTACTTCTGAAAGAGATGGTGAATTATATAGAATGTTATCACTATAAGGAAAAGGGAGAGGTACTACCCAACTCAATGGCATTTTTTCCCACAAATAGTGAAAGAATATACAACATCATCAAAGATCTCAAAAACAACAAGTCACCTGCACCTGACGATATTAGAGCTGAATTTTTGAAAAAATTTGGATGTTTTGTGTCAGAACCAGTTGCAAACATCATGAATGAATGCTTCGAAAAGGGAATATGGCCTGATGCCTTCAATATTTCAACAGTTATACCAATTTATAAAATGGAGAAAGATCCTGTGTTGGTCATTATAGTCCAATATCACTTATTACCCACCTATCGAACATTTTTGAAAAATTAATTATGACCAGATTAACTGATTTTCTAATGGCATATAAGATATCTGAAAAACAGAATGAATTCAAAGAAAAAATGTCCACTGTTGACGCCATTCTGGACTTGACAACAAAAATACATAGATCACTAGAACAAAGCAAACCATCTTTGTGTTTGTTCATTGATCTGAGTAAGGCATTCAACACGTTGAACCATGAGCTTCCACGTTAACCGTAGACACGTGTTTCGGGCTCTCGGCCCTCATCAGTACGGTGAAGAAGTGCAAGGATGAACAACACGTGGTAGAAAACGAACAAATCAACGGAGTCGACAAACAGAAGCCAGCCGCACATTCGTGGTTTTGGTGAGCAGACCCTGCATTCCAGGGCAACAATCAACGTCACCAAGGAGGCACCTATAGCAACCTGCGTGACATTGGAGTCCAGGATTAGTGAGATGAATGGGAGGAATATCGAAGGGACTGCTGAACAAAATGAAAGAAATTCAATGGACATAGCCCTCAAAGAGAAGTGTTAACCGTAAACACGTGTTTCGGGCTCTCGGCCCTTATCAGTACGGTGAAGAAGTGCACTTCTTCACCGTATTGAAATCTATATCACTTTCTTACATCACAAGGAAAGTTTGATGAGATATCCATATTAGGTTAACGGTATTCTCTATACACATGGAAAAATTGAATAAAGGAATTGTAAATACAGAAAACCTTATCAATCTGTATTTATTACACTTATGTAGAAATTATCATAAGTGAGATGGTCATCACATAAATAGAAATTGATCTATTTCAGTCGATAATGATAGGAAATCAACTGACATATTCAATATTAACCGAAACCCACGTGAGTCTAATTTTTTTTTTGAAATATTGAATTGAACTCTTACGATTTGAAATCCTTGATTCATTTCAGTAACATCAATACTGAAAAGGGTTGGAAAGTACACTCATAATCAATACCAGATAAATTCAAATATAAAAAAATTCAAAAAATGGTTGGGCCAATCGGGAAGTTATCTTTTATAATAAATTTATTGATTTTGGAATCATCATTCCTTATATTATGGGACGTATTTCACACTGGAAAATACAAACAGCACTTCTCTTCTTGTGTAAACCGTAAACTCCAATACATAACCTGTGGTAGAAGTCCATTGTATCTCGAAGTGGAGTGGTATAATTTTATGAAGAAGAAAAACACGAAGTCGTCTCCACAATATAATATCAACAATCGATTAGATCAATACCATCGATTAGGTGAACATGTTTCGAACCTCTATAGGTTCATCATCAGCTATATAAAGTATTCTACAATAAAAGAAGAACAAAGACTTAGTTACTGGGTATGTGATACATAAGTGCTACTTACATGGAGATGAAAAAATTATTTTGTATCTAAAGTTATAAAATTATTTAATTCAATGATTCATAACGTAGACCATAGGTTGATTATGATCCCTTTTTCAAGGGCTTGTCCCATATAAATTTTGGGAGGCTAAATTTGCCGATGAAAATGAATTGACGACATGAGAAGAAATAAGCATGAGCATTGCGTGCAGACAAGGCCAAAATTTCGAGAATTTGAACTCATGTAAACAAAATGCCGAACTATAATTAATTTGTTAATAAAACAGAAAGGATATGTAAAATGACGTATCCAACCCATTTATTTACAATAATATCCAGGATACTACAAGCAGTTAGAAACGGTTGTTATCGAAATAAAAAAATTATATTGATTGACACTGTTCATTAAAAACCAAATGCATTTGACTTATGAATAGAAAATTACAAACGTTACAAAACAGCTTCCAAATCAAATAATGACTATACATGATTTGATTTCTGGAGACAGGGTTAAATATTTTACGAATGTAAGGATTGAAATGATTGACGATCGAGGAAGTCTTGTTCATTTAGAAATGAATCGGAAGCATTGTTAGACAGCATGTCTCAAATTTAATGGCAAATTGTAAGAACTTTTGGCAAACTTAAAATTAACAGTCTCATGATAAAGTATGGTTGTGACAGTAGAATGAACAGACTTTGGTTTAAATCCCAGTCTGGCGTTTTAGAACTTCAATAGTTAAATAGTTCCAACTTGTTTGATTTTTACCGCGAATATTGATTGTATCGATGTTCTGAACATGAAATTCAGACTTGATTTGTTGGAGAAGCTTTATCTTTCGTTTACATTTTGGAAACGTAGTGTTAGAGATTATTATATTCTGAAACGTTCTGAAAATGTTCAAGATATCAAGAGAAACTTTGCTCAAATGAAGACAAATTTATCGGTTTTTCTATCGGAACTAAACTGGATTGATTTGCTAATGTTATCAGAATTACTACTGTTAGTATTAAACACATTTTGTACATTTGTTTGAATATCATTCATTCATTGAAACTTTAGAGAAAGATTTAAATGTCTTCAAAGTTGAACGCTCGAATTTATGGAATGTCATAAGATAATTACACGTATTAAGTTGATTTTCTATATGAAAATCAATTTAGAATCGTTGATTATTTAATTCAAAATTGGTTTCTTTCCATAATATTTGTATAGCACTTGAAATTTCTAATGATTTTTGAAGAATATTAAAATGGCATTATCCAAATTGTGAAAAATCTATTTAATTCAATAGTTTTGTGTATGTTCAAAAAAGCATTTTTGTGCAAATTTGAAACAAATTTTCACTTTCTAGTATCGATTTCTTATACAAATCCTTCTCTATTTACAAAAAAAATTTCTATACAGATAATAGATTTCATTTCAAGTTCGCAAATAATCATGTTTGAATTAATAAAACTACACCAGGTAACTTGAACATAGAAACGAACCCCAATTAATGTTAATAACGATTCTAAATTTTTTTTTCATTTTCCAACCAACGAAAAAATTCCCTTTCTTCGCCCACCCCCAAACCAGCGTTCAACCCCTTTTTCCATAAATTTTATCCCCCGCCCCCAAAGTTTCAATATTGAATGGAATATTATTAAACAAATAGGTCACAACAATGGTTTCCCACTTAATCAACAGAATTCGTGATAAACATCTAATCAAATCCCTCAATCGCAGTTTAGTTCCGATAGATAAAACCAATAAATATTGTTCTATTCCTATGTAGGCAAAGTTTCTCTTGATATCTTGAACATTTTCAGACGTTTCGGTAATGATATCAATTTCTCCTTTTACACTACGGATCCGATTTCCAAAATGTTAGTCAATACGAAAGATAAAGTACCTCTCTCCCACAAATCAGGAGTCTACAGAATTTCATGTTCACAGACTGATTGTGTTGCCCAATATGTCGGTCAGAGTGGTAGAAAAATAAAAACAAGAGTTGGTGAACATGTTAAACTGATTGAGAGTTCTAGCAACCCACACCTAGATGCATTATAATACCAAAAGTTCATTTGCTAACCATATTCTTAATCACAACCATAGCTTTGATATTGAGACTGATTTAGATATTTTACATGTTTGCCAAAAGGGCTCTTTACTCAATTTCTTGAAATATTTGAGATCAATGCTGTCATAAACAATCCGAGCGTCATTTCCTTAAATGAACAAGTACAGTTTGATTGTCGAAAGTTTTTAATTCCTTACATTTCATTAGAACTTTTCCTGCCTCGATCTCCGATAAACCAATTGTTCTATGTCATAGTGCATTTGTTCGTTTGGACAGGTGCTATTCCTGTTTGCTCTGTGGTGTTGTTTTCCTTTTATCAGTACAAGTTGCACTTCGGGGTGTTTTGTTGGAATAACTAGTCTGTCACATACATACTGTTCTTTATTTTGATACATAATTGTTCTACTCTTATAGATATATATATAAATTTGTAAATATAGATAGGTGACATCTGAGCTCTACGCATGGTATAGTAACCGCTTTGGTTTTGCTTTACATCTAGTTCAATTTTGTTCCGTGCATGGAGTTCACTTGTCGTCGTTCCATGGATAGGTTTGACAATTCAGTCTGACAGATGGTTGGCTCTTTGGGTGCTGTCAATCACCGCCATTGCATCTATTGTTTCCTCATGTCGTCAATTCATTTTGCATCGGCTAAAGTATTTAGCCCTCCCAAATTTAAATATGGGACACAGCCCTTGAAAGGGAAATCCCAACTTTCCATATGGTCTACGTTATGAACATTGGAATTAAATAATTTTATAACTTTTACCTACAGAATAATTTTTTCATCTCCATGTAAGTAGCACTTATTGTATCACATTACCCATGTAACTAAGTCTTTGTTCTTATTTTATTGTAGAATACTTTTATATATGCTGATGATGAACCTATAGAGGTTCGAAACATGTTCACCTAATCGATGGTATTGATCTAATCGATTGTTAATATTATATTGTGGAGACGACTTCGTGTTTTTCTTCTTCATAAAATCCAATACATAAAGTATGTATCAAGTCTCTCTTCATTTACCAGATATTCTTATAAAATCTACCTCAAATCAAAAGAAAGCAGTATAACCAGTTGTTTTTTTTCCACTCATCTATTGAACGAGAGCACACACGGATGTAGCTCTGGGGTGCCAATATCTTTATTAATTTACTTCGAAAAGTAATAACCATTGATTATGTATAAAGTTCAACTTTGAATTCGAAAAATGTAAATCGAAACTATTACTGACAAATGGATGACGTTGTGCCCTGACATATATATGGATTTTTCATTTTTTCTCTTTTTTCTTTCAAATAACAATCAGTTTATTTGAAATATAAAAATGTTAGTAGATATCCAATAGGGTTTCTGGGATCCCTAGGCTGCCACTGGATGATTGAGACCGCCACTGGGTTGGGACTATCTCTGAGTTCGGCGGCCATGGGCGGATCGTTGTAGAAGGGGACGAGGTGAAAAATTTCCGACAAGTTGTGGGTTGGCATCGAGGTGAGGAAAAAAGTCGCCTGTCATTAGTCAACGGTCATTCATTATGTGATTATGGGAGGGGTCGAAGTGATCACAGCCATGTTATGGGTGGGATTGAGGAAATTAACGTGGTCGTCTGTCATTGATCAATGGTCGGCCATGTTTTATGAGGAAGGTATGTGGGGAGGGATCGAATGCAGAAAAAAAAGCTGTGATAGGCCATCAGTCGGAGAAGGTGGTCGAAAGCCGCCAACTGCCTTTCAAGACCCAATTGAATGGACAGCCATCTTGAAAGGAACCAGCCATTTCCGCTTTGGTAGCCATCAACCACAAGGGAAAAGCTAACTGAATGGCGACCAGCCCTAAATGGTGACCGTCACAGCCTTTCCATATGCGCCATGACTGTAAGGCCAAAATATCTCAGCGGTTAGAGCGGTAGACGGAATATCTAATGGACCCTGGTTTGAATCCAGGTTGTGGCATAAAATTTTTAGTTGATAGAGATGTCATCGGAAACTGTATGCCGTTGACAAAAGAGATTCAATTGTTGTGGGTTTTTCCACCTTATCTTCAAACCTGGAAATATATGAGTTTGCTCCATAATATCCATTAAAGACTCAAATTCCTCATCTGCAAACCAGCGTTTGTTGTCACGTCTTATTATGCTTGTTCATCTCCATCAATTGATGATTTCTTGACTGTGTCAAGCATTTTTTTTTTTTTATGTTCTTGTTCCCACGAAAAGGGATATCCTGTAATGTTCAGAGAACATCGTGGGAAAGAAGGTAGGAGTTGGTGTTCTTCTCAAATTTCTGGAGGTTGTATGCCTCAGGGAACACCTCCCTAGGCAATGAGTTCCAAAGCCTCGCTGTTCGTTGGATGAACGAGTCTTTGGAAAGTGATGTTCTGCAGGTCTCCAAAGTGACCACGAAGGGGTGTGATGACTGAACTTGACGGGTTAGTCTCGAAGAGACTGCCAAAGCAGGAACGATTGTTGATATTTCAGAAGAGCATCGCCCATGAAAATATCTATAAAATAGAGACAAATCGCCAACTTTTCTACGTTGTTCCAGACAAGTGAGCGAGTTTGTAAGCGAGACATCACCGACGAGACGAATTGCCTTTTTTTGGACAGAATCCAATAGCCTCAGGATATGTTTAGGTGCCGCGCTCCAAATATAGGAACAGTATTCCAGGACAGGTCGGATCTGTGCCTTATAGATCATAAGCAGCTGGGTGGGGGTGAAATAGCTCTTGGCACGAAACAAAAAACCAAGTTTTTGGGATGCACTTTTGGCAATGGACCTCACGAGATTTTCCCAGGAAAGGTTATTGCTGATAGTAATACCAAGTATCGATATGGATGACTTCAGTGGTATGGTTACTCCTGACAAAGTTATGTTAGGCACAGTGAGATCGACTTTTCTAGAGAAAAGACATGCTTGTGTTTTGTTTGCATTGAATTCTACCAAGTTATTAGATCCCCACTCGAGAATTGTTGCTAAGTCCATATTTATATTATTAACATTTCTTCCTCGTTCATTTCTGGTTTCACGGGCTGATATAGGGGCCCTGGAGGAGAAAGCGGTATGGAGGGTACTATCATCGGCAAAGCTGTGTACTGGACATGAAGTTGCTTTCAACAGGTCGTTGATGTGAAGTAGAAATAGTGTTGGTGCGAGAATAGATCCTTGCGGAACACCAGCATTTATGAGTAGAGTGTCAGATAAAACTCCATCGACCACTACATGGAGAGACCTGTTTGAGAGAAAACTAGCACGCACAGAACACAGCTGAGGGGGCAAGCCATAAAACGGAAGCTTGGCGAAGAGTCCCTGGTGCCAAACTCGATCGAACGCCTTGGAGATATCTAATGCCACAGCTAAAGTTCCCCCATACTTTTCAATAGATAGCTGCCATATATGTGAGACGTAAGCGAGCAGGTCACCAGTTGATTGCCATCTTGACAATTCCTGAGTCTTCCAGATATTTCATGAGCTCGATGTTGATGGCTTTTTCCATGACCTTTGAAATAATAGATAGCAGTGCGATAGGTCTGTAGTTGCTAGGTAGGGCCTATTTGCCTTCTTCAGGGACTGGCTGTACTCTTGCAATTTTCCAATCAGACGGAAATACCCCCAAATTGTAACAGTGGTTGAACAACTTGCGAAGAACAGGTGTTAGTTCGGGGGCACATTTCGTGAGAACAATCGGCGGGATTCCGTCAGATCCACAGGCTTTGTTGGTGTTGAGACCCAGCAAAATCTTTCTGATAGTACGTTGGCGAAAGGTGATCTCGGGTATGTGACTGTCAATAGGTGTAATGTTCGGGGTTGTTTTCCCGATGAATCCAGAGTGGAATTTCCAGCAAATAGGTGCGCAAAGATATTGGCTTTTTCCTGGGCAGTCGTTGCTAGTGTTCCATCTTCTTTGGTTAGAGGAGGAAATGAGCTGGAAGTGAAGTTTCTTCCCACAGCTTTGGCGAAAGACCAAAATGAACGGGATCCGTTAGGACATTCAGCAAGTTTTGATCTTATTTTGGCATTGTGGGCATCTTTTGAGCATTCTATTGTCTCTTTGCATATGCCTCTAGCCTCGACATATGCTGCTCTGGTCTCAGGGCCCAAATTTTTTAGCCATCGATGGTATGCTGCCTGTTTGGAAGCCACAGCTCTAGAGCAGTTTCTGTTGAACCAGGTCTTATCGGATGATGTTCTTCTTTCGGTATTCGGTATGTAGGTTTGCATCCCCAACATGATGATTCCAGAAATTTTCTCAGCACATCGTGTTGGATCTACTTAAGAGAAACAAACTCTTTTCCATGGAAACGCTGAGAAAAACATACGGAGACCTTTCCAGTCGGCCGAATTGTAATGCCACATGAGACGGGGTGGTATTGTGCAGCTCGATGATAAATGGAAAGAGCATGTTGTGGAGATGAGGGTGTGATCAGAGTTTCCAAGTGGGGCACAAACTTCTATTCTATACGGGTCAGGATTGGTGGTGAGGAAAAGTGTATTGGCAGACTGGTTGTTGACATCAGGGATGCGGGTTGGTAGCTCGACCAGTTGTTCTAGACCATGAGTGATGGCGAAGGCCTCGGCTTGACGACCCGCATCATCTGTTTTGTTAGAGAATTTGAGCCAGGCAGCGTTATGTACATTAAAGTTCCGATGATTATGGTTTCAGCTGTTGGATGGTTCTCCTGAATGTAGTCCAGTTTGAGTGATAAAAACTCAAAGAGGTCGTTATATGAAGGTTCATCAGGTGAAAGGTAAAGGCAGCAGAGGAACTCAGTCAGTTTGGTATCAGATAGCTTGAACCACATCACATCAAAGTCTTTCGGTTCCAAACTCTCTTCACGCTGACATGAAAGGTTAGCCTTAGCGTAAAGGCAGACTCCACCTTTGAACCTGAATCGAGAATGGAGTTCGTAACCATGACAAAGCATATGGACCTTGTTGGTGGACGAGTTCACTTGTGTTTCTGTTAGAGCCAGAATATCCGGTTTTTTCGTCTGTAGGTGATGGTTGACGTCATTGATGTTCTTGTTGAGTCCGCGGATGTTGCAAAAATTAATCTTTAATGTTGAGTCCCCTCGAGTACCTCTCGCCCGGAAATCCGAATGTAGAGGTATTTTGCTTCTGGAGTGTTTTACTCTGGGAGACTTCATCATTATTACTATTAGGATGCACCTGAAAATAAAGGAGGAATTGGGGAAAAGGAAAGAGGGAGACCGGAAAGTATCGACCGAACACTGAAACATGGAATGATCCATTTCACAGCACACAAAGTCGATATGGTGGTATTTCACCGGGCGATGAGACCATCTTCCACCTACGGTTATCCTTTTAGTCGCCTCTTACGACAGGCAGGATTTACCATGGGGCTATTCTAAAGCCGACCCCATACAGCTGAGCATGTATGAGAAGGAATGGTTATGATACAAAATCGAAGCATTTTGATTCAGAGCAGAACTTTTTGTGTCAGCAAGAGGCCGGATGTTTACCCAAGATGAGGCATTGTCTGGGATTCACAGTTCAATGGTTCATTGCATCATTCTTTGGAATCGTTACGTGGTTGCCAGATGTCAGCGGCGACACCTTTTGATACATGTTTATTTGAGATAAAATGTTTATATTAACCAGATGAGTCTGCACACAGCTGAGCTGTCTGAGCATGAAAATGCGAGAAAATCACACACAGATACGGAAAAGTTCTCAAGGTTGGACGGTTTAATGACGAATATTCTAGAACAAATCAAATATACAAGGAGACAAAAAAAAAGGGTTGGTAATGGAGAGAGCATTAATTTGAGATGTTTTCAAAAATGACGTCAGTTGAGGTTATTCAGCAGAGTATAACGGAGATTGTGCAGTTCTACCAGAGAGTCAGAGCTCTGAACAGATAGTTGATTTTCTACGAAAAAAAGAAAAACGTCACCAGAAATCTAACAAAATTGAATATCAACAAGACATCGAAATATGATTCGAATGTCAATATTGGTTATTCTGAAAAATATTTTCTACGGTGACGTGCCGTACGATGAAGTGAAAGTGGAGGTTTCTTTCAAAGATGACAAACCCTAGATATCATCGAATCGAACGGGACAGAGGCTATTATTCACCATAAATTCGTCAAATACAAGCTCAAGTTGAAGTCGGATGACACCACAACCACCCTCATGCTATGGCAGAACGTCCCAGTAGCGATAGCGTCACCAGCACCGCTAGAAAATGAAATAAATTATAATTCCGTATAATTGACATGCGCTTCAGTATAATGATTATTGGTTAAATTCAAGTGTCGACGTTCGTTTGGCCACTATCCACCGTTCAAGTGCAAACGGATTTTTTGAACGTTGACATGATTGAAAGTGGTGAGATTGGCAAAACCGAAATCTCGTACATCCGTTTGAAAACATGCGATGACGTGGCATGGTTTCTCCACATAAGTGCTCGTCTCAACCGACCATTTTTTCCGTTCAGCACTCTGCGTAATGAACAACAGCTGCTATTTTTCCATACCCATTTTCTGAATGGTATCAATATAGGTCAGTACGTCTGTATGGACTTCATCAATTCTTCATTCATGTTGACACTCAGCAAAATGTGTTTTACTTTCATTTTGATGCTATCGATGGTAACCCTGGCCATATTCGTTTCCACCGCATTGTTACTGTCGCACGTATAATGATGCAATCATTGTTATTTCGAGCTCTGACCAATCGTAGAGTTTGTCGCCCGCACGTAATCATCGGATAATCGTTGAAAACATTGAGAATGTGTTTGAGCGGTATGAGGAGACTGGAAGAGTTGTCCACATCATTCAAAAAAGGCACGGGATAATTCCATCTGGCCATGCCCGAATATTGAGAATTGAGATATTCGTAACATAGTAGAGCTCGAACCGCGCTCATGATTTCCAGATTTCGAACCGATTAAATTCCTCTCGCGCTCTCAGTATGAGTACTAGAGTCGTGAAGGAAAGCGCCGACATTGGCCAACAACACCTTCCCTTTAATTTATTTCGAAACTACCTGTAAGTACTAGCAGAATGAGTTCATAGCGGAAAACGGGCCCACCTGATTGATGCAAAATTCCACGATATTGTTGCAATTGAACGCCTTCACGAACGGAGTGTTCGTTCTGTATTCGGCTTCACGAATGGCAAATTTTGGAGATCGGAACAAATTGAAAATAGGTGTGGAGACACATCATATCGCATCTTCTCCTTCTGAAGTTGATTACGCTGCCGCTGCTCAATCTGACTTGATTTGAAATCGAGGGAACGCAGAAACGATATATTGGCGGGGTAAGCTTCACCACCCGTTCGCTTGCAGGTTTCTGTAATACTGACACCTTGACTCACTCTCACCTCTTATAATAACCCCGTCTATTACTAATTCCATTTGGTTCTCGTGATGCCGAATTCCAGAACTAAACTATTTTTCTTTGGAAATCCACAGGCCTACCGTCCTGATCGAGCGGCCGTGCGGTGATATTGTTGTTTTCACACTTCGGTAGTATAGGTGGATATAGAATATTCAAAGGTTTTTTGTCTATCGCGTAACCGGAATCGGAAGCTAAGGGGAATTCGTAGATCCTGTATGCAGGCGTGTCACCGTCGAAGGCTCCCAAAGTTATACGTCGAAACGTATTCACAACACCCTTATGATGTTCACAGGTAGATCGAAAGGAGGCATTCGACCCGTTTGGACCACCTTTCAAGAGAATCCCAATCAATTCGACGCCTTTGCTGTCAGACTCCACGAATGAAATAGTGGAGTATTTCATGAAAATTCGACATTTCAACGTATTGTTGTTGAGTTTGAGAGAGAACGCAACCTCGCGATCTTCGACAGGTAGTGCTGTCTCTTTTTCATTGACGCTTTGGCCAGTTCATGGCACACTCTGGAAAATTCAATGGTACGCAGCACGTTGTTTCTATCGTTGAAGCGGAATTTGTGCCCCTCTTCAATGTTTGGTATGGTATCATAGGAGCGGAAAAATCGGAGTGCCAATTCATAATCTTTTTACATTCAATTCGATGAGCTTTCAAGGACAGAAGGAAAACACGTGATTGTGACTGTTTACTCTTCGCAACAGCGACATGATGAATGGAACCACCGCCATGGTGAAGTAATTTAAATATTTTTTTTCTATTCAACTATATTTATTCAGACATCAGAAATTTCAAACAGAGATCACCGCAATTCATTCGATCATGGGTCTGATATCGACGGTTGTTATATACAACCCTGGCTTTGCCTCCCAGATATATGACCAATTTCAGCATCGGTTTAAAATGTTCGAAAGAAGCGAAATACTCAACTTCATTGTTGGTATTTCTATGAGAGGTACCCAATGAGTGCCGCTGTTCCGTGACACGTCCTTGCAGACGATGGCACATTTGTCTTTCCGCTGGGTGGCAGTGTGACGCGCATGGAGACCACTAAAAAATGCGAGATGAGAGAATTGTTTGGCATATCGTTCGAAATTGATGTCGTATGACGTTCTGTTGTGCATTTTGTATAAGTGAAGCGAAATAACTTACGTCCACATTACTGATATCCTCTCAGGAGATGAACTCCAAAAGAAAGCATGTTTATCATAGTGTTGAGCACCTCCGTACACCATCATGGAGACTGACGGTACAGCAATGACGTCAACTAGTTATTCAGATTTCAGCACAGAGTATGGAAGTTCCCGCTGAACCTACTTGGAACGAGATGGAGGCCAGGTTAGTGCGAGTTGGAATCAGTTTCCTTGAGCTTCCTTGGGCATCTTTGACTTCCCTTGAATTCTTTTGAGTTCCCTTGGGTTCTCTTGAGTTCCCTTGAATTCCCTTGAGTTCCCTTGAGTTCCCTTGAGTTCCTTGAAGTTCCTTGAGTTCAAATTTCTTTCCAATTTTCTCTCATATACATGATTGATAGGGCAGTTATTATCACTTGCAGTCGGGACTTACAGGCGGCAACATGTCCGTTTTGAAATAGGTGAAATCGGCTGAAACGACATCTCATAAATTCGTTTGTCTCTGAACGGCAGATATTGGCACAAAGATGTGTTTTTTATTATTTGCACCTTGCACGAATTTTCTTGAACCTTTTTTCCCTACTTTTGCAAAAAGCGGCATGAGTAATGAACACCTATTATCCAATCCTAATAGCATGTGCATGTATTACATCTGCGACAAAACCTGGTATTCACATACTTGTCACCTTGAAAATGCATGTCCATCATCTTTATGGTATTGAGTTATTACCTATGAGCTGACTTCATCAGAATTTAAAACTGCTTTCACTTACGAGTTCGACTTGTATTGCAATGTAATTGTCCTGCATTTCTACATGTCCGATGAATTTGAAATTCTGCAACCACTCATGGTATACAGGATTATACGGAATATTGATTGTATATCGTGAAAATTCAGAATGGCTGGGAATATGTCGATAAATATTTTTTTCGGCTTCAATTCTACTCAGGATTTATAAAAATGGGCAGAATTCGGTTCCTAATGTCTGTGATAATTTTCTTCGGTATATATTTAAAAAAAAATCCGTATGGTGCCACTCATATGAGCTTTTTCCGATAACAACCGTCTTGTCAATGTGCCAATCACTATCTTACGAAAAATGGGGTTGCCCAATAAGCTAGAACATGAAACCTGAATGTATGACAAAATGCATCACATGGCAAATAATTATAGATTTTATTTCCTTCAGTCCATGTGTATGAATTTGTCACGTAAAATGACAAATACGCATTGTATGGCAAAAATTCACACGCGATTTTTACATTTCTAGTGACTATTGAACTTGTTTTGCCATGAAACATTAATGAATTGACATTAAAAATAATGACTCTGCCCAACTGGCAAAATTTCATGAAAATTGCGTGGCAGTTGAAATGTTAGATAAAGAAACAAAGACATATTCATAACCTTTCGTTAATGTTTGCGTCGGTTTTCCAATAGCCAACATGATGTACATATTTTTTCTGGATCCAAATTGAACCTGACTAGAAAGATTATTCAAAATATAAGGACAATTGGATTCTCTAGAACCTCAAGAATGTTCGCAAATATTGTAGTGATCGAAATCAGTCTGAAATTTGAGGTGCAATTCCCTCTATTGGAGCTGTCTTGAATATTCTCAGGACGGTGAAAAATAATTTTTATATATGCAGTGATTCTATTTGTTTTGAGAGAATAATGATAATATCTTCAATTGCTTGAATTATTTCAAGATAAGGAGAGAAAACTTCTCCATAGCTTTTCGTAGATACTTCGTGTTTTCGAAGTACCTGTCACGTGACGCTTTTTTGGGTATGGTTTTTTTATTGGTATGGAGGGTGCCGTTTCACTTGTAGTTCATTGAACAGTGAAGGATTATTCATGTGCAGTTCCTGCAAGAAGTTTAATGTCTCTGTGTCGCATTTGAGTTCGGGTGAGAACCAGCAAATTTTTCTTGGCTCATTGTTGATGCTTGAGATGGTTTTCTGATGATCTGCTCGAGATGGTTTCCTGATAAGTGAATATCAATTGTGGAAAAGTTATGAGCATGAGTAGTGTCGTCAATAAAAATATTATCCAGGCAATATTTTTGACGTGTCGGGCTTTTGTTTATATGGGTGAATCTATATGAAGGAGAGATACGTATGTAAAGTACATTATTCTTCCCAAATTTCCCCAAAGAGGAAGCGTTGAAATATCCTCTAAATAATACTGTCTTTGACAACTGTTCGAGGATTGACAATTGCTCGAGAAATGAGTTCATTTTGATTGAAAACTTATTCACCTGCTCAAGCATGGTGAATTTTATCCTCCTTGAATGGAGAACTCAGATACTAATTGGAAATTTTTCGAATCTATATGGGATATTCCATTCCCATGAAGCCAATGCTCATTTAGGTGAATAGAATCAATATTTTGATCATCGAGATTCTACTGCTGGTTCAGGAGAGAACTATCGGATAATCTCCGTTATTTCTTGTCAACTACCTTCGTTTTCTTTAGTTGCGCGATATTTTATTTTTATTGTTTTATAATGAAAACTTAAAAAAAAAATTAAACCAACGAAATACGGAACTGAAAAGTAAAAAATAAAATAAACCTTCTTAGTCTCAATAACCTAGCTCCTAAACTAATGTAAGTAACTAATTTTGAGTCGGCGCCAAACAAACAAGCAAATGAATTAGATAAGGCGTTAATGATGGCATCGAGTTGCGCCGTGACATTCTGATAATTTTTTTAAAGTAATTTGATGATCTTCGTTGATTGTTCGTTTGGCGCTGACTCAAAATTAGTTACTCACATTAGTCTAGGAGTTTAGTTATTGAGACTAAGAAAGTTCATTTTATTCTTTACTTTTCAGTTCGGTATTTTGTCGGTTTGATTTTTTGTAAAAAAAATTCTATTTTTCAATTTTTTGTAGCTGAAATCTACTAATTACCACCAACCTGTTTTTCGATTACTTCCAAAATACAAAATACCTTACTTCAACTATTACCAGTTGAATAATATGATTATCTACTGTTACTATTCATTGTAATATAATTTATTTTTGTTGTTCTGGTTAGTTTATTTCTTTACTTTGTATATCATTCCATCCTCTCATAGGATATTTTATTGTGACGGATGTGGGAGAACAAAAATAATGGCATTAGCGATCTGTCATTGTCAACTACATATGTGTGCCAATGTTCACTAGTGAAAAATCAAGTATTCCCTATTTTTATATCCGTGAGGGTGAATAATTTCATCCTAAATCCAAATATGATTACTGATGAGGTATACCCTATATAATAAGAAAAGAATCATCCAAATCGAAGAACCCAGTACAAAGTTATGCCTGATAGAATCGGTTAACGGACCAGAATTCAGAGGGTGAGTGATCCATATCATTTTGCTACCCTTAGGGGTAGATTTCATCTTCCAAATTCGAATGGGACCAACTTCGATGTACACCCTATCCACTGAAAAATATCGGAATAGGACGTCTCAGTAAAAAGTTAGGCATGATCATACATAAAAAAAATATACGCGTCGACTAGAGAACCTCCTCTTTTTTGGTTTGGTCGGTTGACAATTGGCAAATCGTTGCTGGATTTTTCCAAAAATGTGGGTTGAAACTTCATTCGTGTAATCTATTGCATAGGCAATGATTTGAGTTCGGACGTTCGAAATCTAAATTCATTTGTGGTGCTGTTTTCCTCACGAATTCCACCAGTTCTTCTGGAGTAGTATCAGGGTGCAAATGATATATGCTTGAGTTATACTAATTCGCATTACAAAATCTCATAATTGGTACACTATAATCATTTGTAGGGGTCAAACATTCGATTTTTGCATCATTTATAGCAAATACAACTTGTGGACAGCTTATAGGTGGCTCCCCTACTGACTACTGACTCTGTGCCTTTCTATTCGAATAAATTGCCCTATGCTCTCCGTTTAATGCTATTGCAAGAATTGAAATGAACGTTGTAGTTCACTCACCCATTGGGTAATTCGCAAAATTGCTCCCAGTGAGTATAGTTATTGGCCAGATCAAGAGGTTATTTTACCTTCAAGAGCTCAGTGTTTATTTCAATCAAGACAGGTGAGTGGTCAGAGGATGTACCAAGGCATGAACTTGTTCTCTGTGTTTTCTGTGGTATGCCTTCAGTAATCCAGAAATCAAACAGGTCCGGTTTTTTTTCAATCGGTGGCCGGTATGTTGGTTTACTCGTGGAGAGGTGTTTGTTGTTGTAGATTGTGTCCAGTGAATATCTACCTCTCGTGATGATTATTCTGAAACCCCAATGTGTGTTCTTCGCATTTAAATCGCCACCGGCAATGAAACGAGATCCAAGCGTGTTGAAAAATTGTACAAACTGTTCCTTCTTTATACAATGACGGAGTGAACAGTCAACAACGGATATTGTTAGTGGGCCGTGCCAGTCATCTACGACTATGCTAGTTGCCCGTATAAAGTTTTTGCTCAAACTGGGTAGTTCGTCGGAAGTTTGATTTCTGTTTTGATTTTGATTGCAGTTTCGCCATGGGCGGTAACATCTGGGTGTTGGTTGCTGTGTACTGTGTAATTAGGGGCTTTCAACTTTCATTTGTGAAGTGCGTTTCCGATGGCGTTATGATATCTATATCATCATAAGTAATGGAACCTTTCATTTATTGGATATGTTGAGCATGTCCATTAGCATTCCAAGGTGTAATTTTGAGATATTTCACAATTTTATTTGTTAGGCTGTAGAACATGCCAATAGACTATTGACTGTCTTTATTTCAATTTTTTCAGATGAAAACTAAAAGCCGAACTATTTTGCCGATAACTCTCAATGTTTTTTCTACCGAAAAATATATCGAAAGAATGGATGAACTCTGAATAAATTCGTGCGCCCGATTTGATAACATAATGGAATTTCCCATACCTACTTATATTATCTCAATTCCTCGTAAAAAATCTAGTCACACTCTCTTTGTCCAAAATGTTTCTACATATAATATTCACATATTATAAGGGCAGCTGTTGTCACCAGGGTGTATGTATAAAAATGGTTTTTTTTACACACAACACCAATTTTGATAGAGGCACTGATATTTTGATTTACCACTAGTCCGTCGGACTTGGATTCATGCCTCCGGCTCAATATGCGAGGTCTTTTGATTAACTTGTCTTTTTTCATATAAAAATTAGTACTATTTGTCTTTTGTCTCGAGGAATTCTATTCAAGTGATAATATAACTTAATAATTGACTTTTGCCTCTTAATTGAAATAATCTGATTGAATTCAATTTCCCTTTCCTCAACTTCGGTTGAGAAATACATCTATTCACAAAAAAAAAGGTAAAACTATAGTACAGCTCGATGCTTGTCAAATAAAAAAAATTGTCAATCATAATATAAAATGCAAACACAAAAAAAACTATCTTCTTTAGAGAATAAAAGAACAACAACGAACAGTTCGAAAATATTACATATCGGTTGTAAAATAGAAGGAGGCTCATATTTCCGGTATACAGGGTGTCCCTGGACTTCAAAATATCACCAGTACGTCATATTCGTCCCTAAAAGCCTTCGTTACCAAGTTACGGGCCCTCAAAGTTACAAAATGAAAAATGTTTTTCTTTGATAACTTTCAAAGTGGATATTCAAAATCATCTAAATTGTGGTGATTGACTAAACAAATGAATTCCTTCGATGAGCTTTCATGCAGGAGTCAGTTGTTTTGCTACAAAGTCAGGAACGGACTACTCCGATGGTCCACACCCCAAAACTTTGGAATGACTGGGATTTGTCAATATGTTTTTACAAAACAAGGTTACCTGGACAATTTCCTGAATAAAAGTACTCGTGTATAAAATCGATCGGAGCAACGATTTTTGATAAAAATTCATTTTTGTTCGACGACATCCAACCTGAGGTGTCTACCATTATTCAAAAAGATCAATTTGTATTGAAAATAGAAATGATAGGTACAATGTTCATAACGAATTTTCATCATGCAAACACGTTCACCTTACAAAACTTATGGTGTAAATAATCAATCGCAAGCCTCAACATCTGTGGAAGAAATGGAACATACATACATACATATTCACCGGATATTTTTCACCTATTCATGTGCAGCTGCTTTTGTAGTTTATTCGTTTGCTTTTTATTAGTTATGTCTTCCGATGTGCGTTTTTTTCAGCTAAATTTATCTTCGGGTTGAAGACTTTCTCCCATGATACTTATCAGTGAAACTCCTCAACATTTAAGCTGTGAATACGAATTTGCAACACCCTAATGTTGAGTTTCATGAGATTCAGATGACACAGCACGAAACGTTCTTATTCCACGCGTACATACAAAAAAAGGACTGAATTCGATATTTCATAGTGGAGTTGCTTGTTAGTTCAAAAACACCACGAATCTACATAACTTGATGATATTTAATTTGAAAAAATATCTACATTGTGTATGAAACTTTCAACTAGGTACTGTACTTATTATTCACGACTTCATTTTAGCATATTTTGTATTATTCCTGTTATAAATGTTGTTGAATTAACGTTAGTATTAGTATTTCTACTGTGAAAATTTTTCATTTCAAATAATGGTAGACATGTCAGGTTGGATATCGTCGAACAAAAATGCATTTTTATCAAAAATCTTTGGTCCGATCGAATTTCCACACGAGTACTTTTATTCAGAAAATTTTCCAGGTAACCTTGATTTTAAAAAAATTTTGATAAATCCCAGTCATTGCAAAGTTTTGGGGTGTTGACCATCGGGGGTAGTCCGTTCCTGACTTTGTAGCAAAACAACTGACTCCTGCATGGAAGCTCATCGAAGGAATTCATTTGTTTAGTCAATCACCAAAATTTAGATGATTTTGAATATTCACTTTGAAAGTTATCGAAGAAAAACATTTTTCATTTTGTAACTTTGAGGGCCCGTAACATGGTAACGAAGGCTTTTAGGAACAAAAGTTATATGAAGTACTGGTGATACTTTGATCCCATCTATACATTCCCGAAAGGAAAAGAGGAAGTCCAGAGACACCCTGTATATAGTGATTTCCTATTATCGAAATATAGAACCAGTTTTTTCCCGTGGCTCTCATAGTTTATTGTTACCCGCGTAACTGATCGTTTTTCCCAAATAACCAAAAAATTGTGATGGTCTTCGGTTAGTCTCAAATTCAATAGACGAACTCCCTATATACTCTTTTATGTATACCCCTAATCTGGTATTGATTTTTCATGACGTTCACCCCGTGAATCGATAGTTGAAAGCTATGCATCAAGTTAGATTTTCTATGCATGTGGGTGTTGAGTGCTGAATAATGTGTAATCAGGACTTTGAAATGACTTTTATTTGTGAAGTCCGTTTCCTAGAGCAATATGATATCTATATCATTACAAGTGATAAAACATTTCATTTCTTGAATATGTTGGGCCGCTCCATCAGCATCCCAAAGTGCAATTTTCAGACATAATATAATTATTATTTGTTTGGTGATTACTGTGGTCAACAGGTTCCACATTGTTTCCATTTGTTCGATGGGGGTTTTGAAGTTCTTTGTAGACAGTACACTTTTTACAATTTGTTGGATGGTTTTCTTCACATAGTGTGCATTCGATACTTGCAGTATTTTCTTTTCGTGTGAAACTTCCTGTTGCGTGATATCCAGTACCTTCAACGCATCATTGGTGATGCTAACAGAACCTACTTTTCCGTAAGTCCATAACGCTGGCATCTGCCCATTGGGGGATTCCTCTTCTTTTGCGTGGAGCTTCGCATTCAACTCTATAATTCATTAGGCCCTCAAGTTCATGAATGTGTTCATTATTATTATCAATCTGTATGTCGATGAAAAATAGAGGTGAACATGCTTTAGTTCTGAAGTGTTTCATGTTCCAGATGTTTTGTACAATGTATGGTATTTTCTTTCTTCGGTGTTAATTGGGTTACGCATATTTTAAGTACAACTCTGAAATTGCGTTCTTCTTTGAGTTGTTGAGGATGGCATTATTTTCATCGATGGGTGCCTTACTGCTTGACTCTATAGCTGTCCACCGTCTGTCTGTATCTCCAGTTCTTAGTTTTCCTTTACGGTTGATTTGATTTTCCTGAATTTTCTTTGTTACTATTCTATTTCTATGGTTTCCTATTCCCACGAATCGGTTCGAAGTAGATGCCGAGGAGTTGAGCCAATAATCGTTTATTTCCTACAAGTTCATATGCGTCATCTTGAGTATGTGTGAATTGATTCAAATATTGTGGATATAGGGTTGGTTGATTATGAGTTGAGGTTTGGGATTGAGGTACATTACCCCGTAATTCTTGCTAAATATATGTCTGGAATCCTTGAGGATACGTCATTGGCTGATATATCATTGGCGGATGCATCATTGTTGTCTGCGATGGTTGTCAAAATGCTATGGAATTTTGTTGCGGTCCTGAAGCTATCGCAGGCGAATTGGGTGTGCCCGCAACATTGGACAGAGATCACGAATTTTAAGTGAAAATTATTAAATTGAAGATGGCGGCTCCAATATGGTGACAGTTTTGTGGTGATTCTAATAAAAATTGATATATGGGGATTTTTGGGGTCCAAAATCCTGATTTTTCTCAAAATCCACGGAATGAAGATAGCGGCTCCAAGATAGCGTCTCCAAGATGGCTGCTCCAAGATAGCGAAGAATTTTGTGATTATGGCCCGATTCCTTTAAAAATTGGTGGGTTTTTTGGGGTCCACGGAATGAAGATAGCGGCTCCAAGATAGCGTCTCCAAGATGGCTGCTCCAAGATAGCGAAGTTTTGTGTTATGCGATTCCTAAAATTGGTGGGGGTTTTGGGGTCGGAGATATGATTTTTTTGTCAAAATCTTCAATTGAAGATACGGCACTGAGATGACGACGAGTTTTATGATTATAGTGTGTGTGATTCTTTTCAAAACTGGTATGTGGGGGTTTTTGGGATCGGATATCATGCTGTTTTTGTCAAAATTCATGAATTCAAGATGGCGCTCCATGATTGCGATGATTTTCGTTATTATGGCCAATTTCCATTCAAAATTGGTATGTGGGTATTTTTGGAGTCGGAGATCATCAATTTTTGTCAGAACTCAATGATATTTTATACAAATGCACTAAAAAGGAGAAAATAAATGGCTTTGATTGAGTGACCTAGGTTATTTCTGTGCAGGTTTCAAATATTGTCGCGAATATAATAAAATATATATTCTTGCGCGGCAAGATTTTGAATCTGCTAGTCACAAAATAATCTAGGTGGAACAATTAAAGAAATTATTTTTTCCGTTTAGATGCATTTGTATGCAAGTTCGTCCTGAATTATTTTTTCAATAAGTTTGTTAATGGTTTGCTTTTGAAAAGAATCATTCAGGGATTTCTTCCGCAGAATTATCGGATACGCCTCTGCTAGGCAATGACCACAACTATGAAACATTTAGTTGAACTTATAAAGTGAGCCAACAGGCATTCATTACACTGCGAACTTTACGACTTTATTACGTGGACAGTTTGCAGAATCTACGAGTTGATGGAGCCAATTTTAGCTAGCCCGAACACTCTGGCTGGAAAATGGTTTGACCGAGCATAGACGCCGTGGAAAACTCTGGAAATGATGATGCCTGTTCGTTCCTCTTATCTGAACATATATTCCGAGATGAATTCAAAAATTATATAAGGAATCGAATATAATTTCACCCAAAAATGTTTCACTATGAACATACATAGTGAAAAAGTTTTGAGGAAGCGATTCGTACAAATGTGCTTTTTCATTATGGATAATAGGAAATATATTGAATATTGGCAATAGAATAGTTGAAATACGATACAATAGAAAAAATAGGGCCAATCACAACTATATTTTTTCAATATACCAATTCGACAATACAGTAAAGGTTTTTGTGTGTTTTATAATCTTGAGTTCTTATCTTTCCGAATATTCGTTAAATTCCATCACTTTGAGGAGAAAAAAAACAAATTACCATTGAATATACCTTTTCCACAGGTTTTTCTATGGAATTGTCCCTAGAGTAAAGCAGATTTAAATTTTTATTGAAAATTTATAAAGTTTGTACATAATATTGTATTGACATTCAACCCAAAAACTTCTGCAGAAATAACCAGGTTCATAGCAAAAATAAGTGCAATCTTCTATCAACTCGCCAAGTGCAACCTTGCACTAACATTAACGCGTGAATGGAATTTCCAACTGAATTCAAGCCTCCCATTTCTACATTCATGCATTCTTATGGGGTGCTGTGAAAATACATGACTGTATAAAACCTATCCACATGAGGAGGCATTTCTCTTCGAATATATTCTTCCCCTTCTGAATTAATATACAGTATCTTCCTGTGGGTTTGGGGGACCAAAAGTCAAAAGACTAATTTTCAATGATTCGAAAATAATTTTAATTTCTGTTTCAAGGCTGAAATGGACACATTGTGTGTTAGGTAGGGTAAAAAAACACTTTTGAAGACCTACCTCTAAATGGATCGATTTCAACAAGAATATGTGTTACCAAAGTTGCATCATAAAATAACTGATAAAAAATGTCGGAATTAGGTTGGCTTTTAGCAGCTAAAACATTTGGCATTCCGCAGAGTACACTTAGAAGACACTCTTTGGATCACAATACAATTTTGAAGCCAAATTTCAAAGGTTTGGGAAGATATGAACAAACTTTTCCAACTGAAATAGAAAGGCAGTATGTGGAGCATCCAAGAAACACGTTAGTTTGGTTCAATTTGGAATATCTGTGCAATAATTTGCCTTTGGATTAGCAAAGAAAAATGGATTTCCACACAATTTCAACGAAGAAAAAAGAAGAGCTGGCCAAGAATGGTTGGAAGGGTTCCTTAGACAAAACAGAGACATTCCGTTGCGACTAGAACCCAGACTTTTTTTAGAATTGAGTGGAGACTTCTTAATTCGACCCCATAGAATATACAGAGCGGATGAATCTGGCCTGTCCACGGTCCAGAAACTACAAAAAATACTGGCGACGACAGGAAAATAAAAGTTGGTTGTATCATCACCGCCGAACGTGGATCTAATGTCACTGCGGTCTGCTGTAACAGTGCTGGTGTTTTATACGTTCCACCAGCTTTGATATTCCCGAAAAAACTCCTTGATTGATCTCCCGTTGGCGTTCTGGGTATAGCTCAAGAGTCGGGATGGGTGACTACATACAAAAGTATTCCTGAATTGGTTGAAGTATTTTCAGACCTACGCTAAAGTTACCCTGGAAGACAAAGTTATTCTGATCGTGAATGGTCAAGCTAGTCCCAAACAAAATGAAGCTTTGAACTCTGCTGAAGAAAATGGTATTGAAATGATATGATTGCCACCGCATTGCACCCACTCGATGTGTGTTTTTACGGACCACTCAAAATATATCAAGTAATATCGAAATTTTTTAAAGGTCATCCAGGACGAGTAGTAACATATTTACAAATCAGTAGCCCATTCAATGAGGTATATGGAAAGGCAGCAACTATCCAAAATGCATGTCATGGCTTCAAAACCACTGGACTTTGGCATTTAAATCCAGATATATTTTCCGACTATATGTTTGCCCCTGCAGGGACCACAAACATACCAATTGAACAAGAAACACCCAGGACCTCAGCAGCAGACAACAACTCTCCTGAATACCATGCAACATACAATTCGAACAATACTGCAACAAACCATGAGTCACTTCCAGAGACATGAGATTTCGAAGTCAAGCCTCAACTCCCACCACTTGAAGAGATTCCTGTTCCATCTTCTGGTTTGCAAACGAAAACCAAAAATTCAAAAGTCACATACAATTTTGACGTCGACTCCAAATATTCAGGTAATGAAGAATAAGGCTGCTCCTGAAAATCCACCTAATGAGAGAAAGAAACGGGACACCAAGATCCCATTTGATTCTGAAAGTGACGAAAAACCTTTTGAGACCCGGACACAAGACGATAAGGAGGACTGTGCGTGCGTTCATTGCTACGATATGTTTTCGCACTCAAACCCCAGACAAAGCTGGCTACGTTGCAATAATTGATTTCTTTGGGCTCATTCTGAAAAACAGATCTGCCCAAAAAAACTAGAGAGTTTATTTGTGCAATTTGCGTTTAATCATGGTGTGTACCATTTTGTCCATTTAAACATTTTATTTTCCCAAAGAAAAAGTTTTCACGTTTGATTGCATTCCATTTGGGGTGTGGACCATCGGAGGCAGTCCGTTCCTGACTTCTTCGTTGCAGATCGAGTGACTCATGCATGAAACCTCATGGAAGGAATTCATTTGTTTCGTCATTACCCAAAATTTCATCGATTTTCAATATTCCTATTATATCCAATTTATGTAATTGGCACAAGTAATTAATGAAGTTTATCTATCTATGCACTTGAAAAGTTGTAACTTCAAAAGTCCATAAAGTGGAACGAAGGATTTTGGGAGAAAAAGTAAAATGAAGTACCGGTGATATTTTGACCACATTTCCGAGAGGAAAAAAGAAAGTCCTGGGACACCTTGTCTGTATATATAAATATATATATATATATATATATATATATATATATATATATATATATATATATGTTATGTTTTATTAATTGTAAAAACAATTGTTGATTATTTTGTCCCACTTTGGAAATAACTTGATATGATAGATAAACTATTTTCCCCCTGTATAATATATTTTGCAATGTAATAATAATTGCTAGCTAACGTCACTGTTTCCTCTTCACGTTGCTGCCAATTGTTATCACTGTTCTTACCACGACTAAACTCAGTACGCCTCTTGTCTCAGATAGCCGGTTCAGGCAATTGAGCCACTGCTTGATGTCTATTCCTATTCAGTGTTTATAAGTAAGATTGCTGATCATTGTGAAAACAAACGAGAAAGTATCGAAAAACAATTATTTCCTTCATTCAGGAAAACCCTGGCCTACGATAGATAACTTATTCTATGATCAAACTACAAATTTTCAAAGACAATCATGAGAAACGGTGACGAATAAATTATACACAACCTCACTTTTACTTTGACGGTTGAAAATTTCTTTAATAGTTCAATATCAAAATGAAATAGAGTTCTTCTGATATGATACGAGTTATTTGTGAAGTTATTCAGTTTTTGATGTGCACTAGTGAAGTTAATACCTGACGCTGGAACTGTCGCTGTTTCAATACACACCAAGAATTTGAATCCACACCAAGAATTTGAATCCCCCACCCTTTTAAATAGTTTTGTCCTAACTCCCACTTATGAAAACGAAATAGTTGACATTATTAACAACCTGAAGTTGAAGAAAGCCCCCGGATATGACGAAATAAGAGCAGAAACCTTGAAACTCGTTGCGCAGTACATAACAAATCCCTTGATCTACATATTCAACAAATGTATGGAGAACGGCATATGGCCTACCGTCTTCAAAAAAAGTGTAGTCACACCCATTTTCAAAAAAGGTGACGAAACTATCGTGACAAATTACCGGCCTATATCTTTAATTATCACCCTGTCAAAAATCCTTGAAAGGATCATAGCAAATCGCTTGAATTCTTACCTTCAAAAATATAAAATAATCTCAGACAACCAGTTCGGATTTAAAAAAAATTGTTCAACGGAAGATGCAATCTTACTTCTAACGGAAAAAATACATGATGCAATGGATGCGGGAAAACCATGCCTGGGAGTATTCCTTGACTTGTCAAAGGCATTTGACACAGTGAGTCACAGATTACTACTAGAAAGTCTCGAAGACATTGGAATTCGTGGAATCGAAAACAGACTATTTAAAAGTTATTTGGAAAACAGAAATCAAATTGTAAGAATAGAAAATATAAACAGCGACAACCTCCCAATTCAATATGGTGTCCCTCAAGGTAGTGTCCTCGGCCCAATATTATTTAATATATATGTGAATAACTTGTTCTCTATTGCGTCGAATGGTACCATTGTGGGATTTGCTGATGATACGGTAGTCCTATATACTGCAGATACGTGGCCAGAACTCAAACAAAAGCAGAATTGGACTTCAGCACAATACACGAATGGTTGAAATACAAACTATTAACTTTGAATATCGAAAAACATGCTACTTGCCATTTTGTTGCAATACCACCACAATTCCACTCTTTGATCAACTCTCTATCCGAGATGGCAGTCAGACATACGACATCAAAATGGAAACCAAAATTAAATATTTAGGAATATATCTTGACATACATATGAAGTGGAATGTACACATCAACTTTGTATGTAAAAACTCAGATCAATGCTATCAAAATTTAAATACTTGAGTACAATTCTAACAATACCACAGTTAAAACCCTATACCATGCTTTAATCGAAAGCCACATAAGATACGGGTTGGTCACATGGGGAAGTGCATTGAAGAGCCATTTACATCCACTTCAAATTTTACAGAAATATCACCTCAAAATCATTTATAAGAAAAAAGAACATTCTCATCCAAAGAACTTTTTCTGGAAACAGAGGTGTTAGATATACGTCAACTATATTACTTTAAAGCGGTTGAAAGATACCACAAATCAAAAATTTCTCTTATCCCAAGCATTCGTACAGCACTCGACAAAAGAAGTCACAGCTTGTACTGCTAGCGCAAAAAGCAATTGACAACGCTCTTACTCCATCCTAGCTCCAAAATGCTATAACACCATACCACACAATATTAAAGATACCACTAATCCATACAAATTCAAAAAATTACTAAGAACTCACATTATTGTACTGGGACAACAATACGCCACTAACTTAATAGAACAAACTAATTAAAATTTACTGATTCATCCTTTTAAGACTCTAACTAACTAATACTTCGTGGAAAAGTAGCGAACTTTACACAACTTCTACAGGAAATCATCTCTTTTTTATGATACTGACTATTAATTGTGATCTATTGCTTATACAACGACTGTTCTAGTTTATGTTACTCCTTTATATTGAAACTCGAACAGTTCTGCTTTTGTGATATTCAACTTATGAAATTGCAAATAAAATAATTGTTTCACTCCATAGATATACCAACGCTCAAGGCTTTTTTCCTTGGTGGATTTTTTATATATAGAGATAAAAATTTTTTTTAATAATCTTTTATTCTTCTAGCATAATTTTATATTTATATATAGTAAATGTACCAAAATATTGTCATATACCCACGCTCAAGGTTTCCCTTTTGTGGGTCTTCCTTGTTTATTCAGAGGAATTCTTTTTTTTTATGATACTTGTATAATTTAATATTTTATATAGTACTATATTGTGACACTTATATACTTGTGGGATTTTTATTTAGAGATAATTGTTTAATAATTTTCTATTCTTCTAGTATAATTTTATATTTATATGTAGTAAATGTACCAAAATATTGCTATATACCCACGCTCAAGGTCTTCCTTTTGTGGGTCTTCCTTGTTTATTCAGAGGAAATTTCTTTTTTTATGATACTTGTATAACTTTATAATTGATACTTATATTCTTCTTATAATCTATATGCTATACTTCTTGTAATCTATATGTCATAAACTGAATAAACATTATTATTATTAATCCACTGCTCTCAGGCTTCCCAATACCAAAAAAGGAACCATACAAATTCAGAAATCAGCTTTGGAAAATTTTTATATGGAGTATATAAAAAGGTAATGTCGTTTGCTGCTTACATTGATGAAATTATTGAATTTTTCTCTTCCTCAAACCCGAACGTGGCGTTCTTCTTATCTAATCTCTTCGTGGCTTTGTTTTCTATCACCTGGATACCATTTCTCCTGTTTCCATATCATTTGAATTTTCAAATTCGCGCACTTTGTTGTCACATTTTTACTCTTTGGGGTTATTTGTCAAAACTTATAAATTAAACTATTTTTCTTTTCTCACAAACTATGTACAATATTCAATGATAATTGTATCTGACACTTTACCATTCTTATTTTCTCAGAATTTCAAATCTTACATCTGACCATACTGTTCCCTGATTGGCTATTGTCATCAAGAAGTTTGTTGTTCTCCCATTGGCTATTTTCAGTCAGTTAGATACAATTTCATATACTGTATGTTTCAAGCTTATAATTTTTTTGATCACATTTTATTCAGGATGATTTTGTAAATCTAGACTTTTTTGTTGTCTTTTGAACGATAATGATTATAATCATTATGATTTCATATGCCCAGATGTGCATTGCATCCACTGATTTAGTTGCGAAAAAGTAGCCTTTTTTAAATCAAAATTGTGCAGGTGTGAGAATTTGTGAAGTGTCGAGACTAATATAAATGAATTCAGTATGGAGTCAGTTGAATCATTCAAATAAATAATTGTTATACCAGGATGTAGATAGTTTCCTCAGAGCTCTTGCGAAGGAGTCAGGCTCGGTTTTCGTAAGATTAAAATATGTAAAAATATTACTCAAGAGAGAAGAAATGTAATATTCATAATGGATCGGAGTCATTTGAATACTCCTTGGTTTCGTTTTCATGTTCCCCTGACGAAAAGTATTATTACAATGCTGAGCTGCTTGTAGGAAGGCTAAAGAAATTGAATACTCGGAATGGAAGTGACTGCACTCCCTAATTGGATTGAAGTCAGTTTTCCCTGTTTCAATCTCCTTATTCTTTCCGCGAGAAACCTTTCTCACATATATCGAGCGGTAAACTCTGAAAGCGTCACTATAACGTGATTGAAATCAATATCTCTGTGGACTATTACATTTCCGTTTTTTTTACTTGGCTAGACATTTCCTTCGATAAAAAAAAGAGAGCTCAGTGAAATTTACTGTATCAGTTGAGAAGGTAACTGCAGAATATCGTCATGGGTACGATAATTGCTCATTCATAATTGAAAGGGTTAACATGATTATGTACAAAAACTTCAGAGCGCTTTTGAGAGTCAATTATAATATGAGTGAAGACCTAGCAAATGCATTTGAGTACATATCTTATGAAGAACCCATTTATGACGGTATTTGTGCGCTTCCTCTGAATTTCTCCAGGTTATACTTGGTTAATCAGATTCAAATGGAATATAAGTGAAGATTCGAAAATAAGCTGGAGCTGGAGTATGAATTTCATGAAGCGCCGTTGGTGTCGGAAATAATTGTTCTCAGATATATTTTCTTTGCAAAATTATAATTTTTTGTGCCAATATATTTATTAGTTGGCACCAACGTACATTGAAACCGTCATTATTTTAGCGTTCATTTATATATGGATATATACAGTGCGTTATTAAAATGTGGAAACGCTAGATTATTTTACTAGTTAATAATTTTTGGAGGTGAAGCTCGGATAGGTCGATATTCAATCCTAGTTTTTTGCTTTTTTAACAAAAACATTATTTTGACCCCCACTACCTCACAAGGTATGACGTCATCGATAAGTTTTTTGAAATGAAAGGGTATATTTTCATATCATAAATTGGAAGTCCATAATTTTCTTAGTTTAACCATTCGACATATGTCATATGTTACATTTTTAGTTACAGTATGATGGTGTGCAGAAAATTCTACGAAGAGCCAAATGACATCCATATAAAGTTATCAGAATAATGGTTTTGAATTTGATGTCTTTTTTTCCGACGAATCAACTTTTTGTATGAACGGTACCGTGAATACGCAAATTTGTCGTAATTGGCAGAAGAAAATCCCAATTGGGCGATGGATGCTTATACACAATATCCTACAAAATTAAGTGTGTGGGCTGGGACTCTTAGGAATACCATTGTAGGACTCTATTTTTCTGACGGTACTGTGACGAGGAAAAAGTATCCAGAAATGTTGCAAACTGATGTAGTTCCAGACATTAATCATATTGGTCAAATAGATTCTACTTTTGGGTCCACATTATGGTCTAGTAATTGGAGATTTTCTGAACGAAACCTTTCTCAATCGTTAGATTGGACGATTCGGTCACATTGAATGACCTACTAGCTGGGGGTTACTTGAGGAGTGAAATAAAGATGAACCGAACTACCAATTTGAAAGACCTTAAGGGGAGAATTCGAACTGAAATTAAACGAATTGTGAATTGTCGATAATGTCAAGAATTCATCAGATTTCGTCAACTAACCCAAGGATCTCAATTCGGGCATTTGTTGTGAATATGTTATTTGTTCATTTTTACTACGTACTGACTACTTTTGATATTTTCGTTGCAAATCAAATAATGAAATAAATGTTAAGAAATATAAGCACCTGTTTTCTTTATACTCAGTATACTGTAACTTTCAGTGTAACATATGACTCAGACTCAGAAAGGACTTTCAATTTTTTATATAAAAATATAAACTTTCACTTTAAAAAATTATCGATGACATCATATCTTGTAAGGTAGTGGAGGTACAAATATTTCATCTGAAAATAAAGTAGGAATCTGAAATAAAAAATCGACCTCTCCGAGCCTTACCTCCGAAAATAATCAACTCGTACGATAATGGAGCATTTTCACACTTCAAAAACGCACTGAATATTGAATAATATATGAGTAATATATTCATGACCTGATGCCAATAAATACGAAAATGAGCTCTCGAGTTATACTATTAGGTGGCGCGAGCATCATGTAAGCTACTTCGCGACATGGCAACTCTGTTATGTACAATCCTCATTGAATAGTAGACCAATGTACAACTCTTTTTTCTCGGAACGTGTTTGTGATAGTTTGCGTTTCACACAATCCTGCTACAGAATAGGATTACAATATATCTGACTATATCTGATATTTGTTCCCAACATGCGAAATACCTGATTGATTTTCACAAACTTTGAATGTGGGCAGTTCATATAAAAAACAAATGCCGATTATTTAACTTCGAAATAGCTCTCTCAAAGTATCATAATAACATTCAAGATATTGAATATTTCACAATAATATAAAAAAATTCTGTGTGAACCAACCACGAGCTCGATAGCCAGACATTAAAAGGTTCGTATTACTCGACAATTCCTTTGAAAATATCAATTGAAACATTAGACATTTTGTCAACGATGAATACTGTCTCACTGCAGAAAAAAAATGAGTGTGTGTAATCTTTACGCGTGGTTGGAATAAAACTCATTTGACGTTGTTGCAGATATAACGATTAAACGAAAAATAAATAAGTCATGTTACAATTCAAAAGTACATATTGATAATATAAATTATGGTGATCAACATAAAGTTTTACACTCATTTGCGTCACAAATGAATTGAATCAATTATTATTGAATCGAAATATGAAATCAAAGTTTATGATGACTAAAATGAGAAACATAAACTTTGTTTTGCAAATTTCCCGAATTTCTTGAGAAAACTGCAGCAAATCCCGTATCATACCTCACTGTTAATTGGAGGGGGGAATTATTCATAGTTAAATCTTTTTTTCATATGATAATAATTATGAATTCTGGAAGCAATATTATGTACATTTCAATTATTGATTGTGGAAATATATGAAAATAAATAGTAAGAGAAGCCCTAGAAGTATACACTTGAGCGGGGATATTCGTTGTAAATATGTGTGTAAGTATGTATATGTATGATTATTTGAATGTATGTAATTTGGTTTAGTGTGTGATGTAGTCATTGTCACATTGAACGAATGTGTAGAATAAGGTGTGCGAATGTAAATATATATATATATACGAACTTGGTTACAGATAGATTTACATCTATGTTTTATTTTGGTGTGTTGGTCATATAGAGGGGGATACATATCCATCCATCGTATTCATACGAAATGCATTAACTTCGAAAATAAAGTAAGCTACAGATATTGTTTTTGTGGAGATTGACTTGGTGGTAGTAATATTTTGATTTTGTTGGGAAACTTTCTATTTTTTTTGAGTATTTTTTCAAGGATTTTTCTCGCATTGGAGATCAAGGAGATCGGTTTTGCCATTTTTAGAGCCTTCAGGTATTTTATTATACTCCTGTTGTCAACGTTAGATTGATGATATGATTGATCGAAGTGGTTATATTTGCACAGTAATTTCATTATCTCTGTAGCTATGTTATCGATACCTAGGATTTTTTTGATTTGTGTGAATTTATAATGTCAGTTATATATGTTTACACACCGAACAATAGCAATGTCATATTTTTTATTATCATTATTTTGAAGATATCTTTAATGGAAATTTTGAAACGTTAATACACCACACCACATCTCACGTGTTTATTGAAAACTATTAACTATATTTAACCTTGTTTAATTAATTGGGAGAAATAATTCAGAAAGATGCGAAATTTACGATATTTCATTTTGTCTTCAAAAAAATAATGAAAGAAATAATCGATATGATAAAGATAATCAATAGACAAAAAAAGGTATTATGTTTTTCTAAGTAACTTCGAATCCAAAACTGATAGCCCCATGGAATTGAACTCCCAATAATTATAATATGAAGTTTCACAAAACAAAAAGTCAATATTTGATAACTGAATAGCAATTTTAAGAAATGTCGACCTGACATATCGGTTGCGTCATGATTTGAAGAAAAAAACACGATGGAAACAAAAAGTTGGGGAAGTATTTAGTTTTTTTTGTATATTATTTGTTTGATTATACATTCGAGATGGATAGAAAACTAATTATAAGTGCCATCAACTCTTGTGGTAATAGTTATTGTCATAATGCACATGAATAAGTATATCTTTTGAAATATCTTCAATTATTATTTCTTATTGTTTCAGGTGAGTTGAAATCAACATCATTGGTGTCATTGGATAGTGGTAAGTCACATGTACACAGATTTTTACGAATTATTCTCCAATAAGACGACTATACTTGTATAAGAGTAGGCATATGGGATATCCAAGAATACTTGTAACTCCAGAAATCATTTTAATCATTGGCTTTAAAGCAATGAAAATATTCATTCAATTAGTTTGTCGGTTGGAGGACGAAGGTATGTTTGTATATTTAGACTTCTTCAATGCTACAATGGGATGAAAATGTTAAAAAAAAAAAATCACAATATTTTGTTATTATGATTATTACAATGAAATTATGCCAAAGAACGAAACAATATGGACTATAAATTAATGAACAAAGAAACCATTATTTGGTACACAAATATGCAATATGAAAAATAAAAGTTACAACAGTTGTCTACCCAAATAAAGGATATTATGGAACATTGTGTTGATGTAGTGAAAAACTATATTAGATAAAATATTATCCAGAGTATAAATTGAACGCAGGATAGGGCCCTTATCCGTTGGATAAATCTGACTATTGCCCTCATTATTTTTGAACCAATCGAATAGCCTAAATTCCATAAGGGAATCCAATAAGATCAGTTTCATAGTAATACATGTTTCATACTAATGGATGCACACTAGCTTCATGATTGTTTCGCAATAAATACATAGTAATGCTATCGAAATTATATGTCAACATATTCAATTCCTATGAGAAAACAGAAAATGCAGGCAATGAATAATTGAATTTTAGTATTTTCAGGCAATCAAGAAGGGTTCTCGAAATCAAGTGGTTAGGTTATGAATCTATCACGCAAAAGGCTCGAGTTCGATTTCTGTTGGAGGTTTTTTTCATCGGTTTGTTTTTTAGTGGAATGTTTTCATGTGATTCCTGTTTTTGAGTGAGTTTGAGAGCAGTGAATAATAACGATTAATGAATGAATCTGTGAAATGAAGCATAAAGAAATCAACACAAACCGCAATAATTCAGACACGAATTCTTATTTTAAATGAGAAGAGTTGTAACTTTCCCGTTAAAATTCAAATATAACATGAATTCCGGTAGTTCCATGCAGTTCAACTGTGAAGTGAGAAACATTCCAATCGAATATAATTCATGCTAGAGGATTTCATCGATTCCTGAATTCTGTTTTTTTTTACCTGAAAATTCTGGTCCACGTAGAATTTCCATTTATCCATGTTTTTCTTTCTGTTGTTCCATCAAGGTTATGCTTTTGACTCTGCCCGCTTCTGGTAATCCAGTTTTTGCATCATCCGGCTTCTCCGTTGTCCTGCTTTCCTGTTATTCAGTTTTCCCGTTATTTTCCCCTTTCCCTTTTCTGTTATCCCGTTATCCCGTTTCCCCTTTCCCGTTTTTTGTTATCCCGTTATTCCTTTTCCGTTCCCGTTTCCCGTTCTCCGTTCTCCCGTTCTCCCGTTCTCCCGTTCTCCCGTTCCCCGTTCTCGTTCTCCCGTTCTCCCGTTCTCCCGTTCTCCCGTTCTCCCGTTCTCTCGTTCTCCCGTTATCCGGTTTTTGCCTTATGTTATCCCGTTTCTCCGATATTCTGTAATCCTATTCTTCTCGTTATGCAGTTTTCTTGTTATCCCCTTTTATTATACAGTGAGCACTACATGTAACAAATAAATTCATTTTCTACGTTATTGGCCATTTTCAAGGAAAACCCTGAAACACGTCGATTTATGTTTTTGAAAAGACACCCTGTGATTTAAAAAAATCCCCTCTCCTTAACCCTCCTCAACGTGACAGCTAACCTCCCGATTTGTTTTTCAAGAAATAGGGGTTATATGATATTTTGTTTTGAAGGGTTTTCAATTGTCTATTCAGTCATATATATATTTCTTTGAATTTTGTTCATGCGTCATAAAAAATAATTCTGGAAACATTCAGAGGTATTACGTATAATACCAACTATTGAATTACCTGTTTACTCAATGCACCTTCAAAGTTTTTTGTTTATTTACCAACTGTTGTTTGTCAGACGTGACAGTAGAGTAAGAAATTGTTTGTCCTCTGTGAACTTCTAGAAGAGAAAAAGTTTTTCAGTTGTTGTTCGTCTTTCTTGTTCAGAATCATTTTCAAAAATCAATAGGCTGATAATTCTAGCGATGTCTCATTTATACGTGTTAATATTGCTAGGATCTGGTGACAAAACTAGAACCCAGAGGAATGTACGTGAAATGTTCAATAATAAATATCCTGATCAACACATTCCTCAATCTTCCGTTAGTGGAATAGAAACAGAATTTTTTGAATTTGGGAGCAAGCCACGATTACCCGAAGTACGCCGAAAATATACGAAGGGAAGGGAAACATTCTTAATTGAATATTGATAGAAAGATTTTTCTGTGAATTGAAAAATCCACGATTAAAATGAAGTTATTTTTTGTGAATGTCTAACAGAAAACAACTACTTTCCCGGCTAAAACCACGCTGGACATTGAACTACATCTGATAGATATTCTAAAAAGACCCTAACTCAAAAGAAAAAATCTGAAATTGAAAATTTGCATTTTTATTCAGATTAGTTATTTGATTTTCTATTCCAGTCTTAATTAAGAACTCATAGAGATGAATGAGGCAAAGAAGGATGTTTTCCAAGAGAGAGTACTCACCAGAAATCATTCGTAACATTGACGCAGGAGAGACATCGCATTCACTAGGTCTTCAATACATTTTTGTCGACGAAAATCTATTTCACGCTTCCACGATCATCAGGAAGACCGAAAGAAATGGGAAACACATTTTCAAGAAGCAATCTCACTTTGCAAAGTTGGAAAAAGTTAGAATCATTTCTTTTGGAGAGACACTTTGAAATGAGTGTATTCTGACATTAAAACCTGTCATGGGGTATGATAGATTGATTTGTCGAAAATATAAACAGGATGTTCATAAAATCAGATGTGGAATCATCTGCGACTGAAAGATAAACTTTAGTCACTATCTTCCATCGTCAAGATAACCTCTTGTGGGGTATTCATGTTGAAAAGGGAAACATTCTTAATTGAATATTGATAGAGAGATTTTTCTGTGAATTGAAAAATCCACGATTAAAATGAAGTTATTTTTTGTGAATGTCTAACAGAAAACAACTACTTCCCCGGCTGAAACCACGCTGGACATTGAACTACATCTGATAGATATTCTGAAAAGACCCTAACTCAAAAGAAAAAATCTGAAATTGAAAATTTGCATTGATGATCGTGGAAGCGTGAAATAGATTTTCGTCGACAAAAATGTATTGAAGACCTAGTGAATGCGATTCTCTCCTGCGTCAATGTTACGAATGATTTCTGGTGAGTACTCTCTCATGGAAAACATCCTTCTTTGCCTCATTCATCTCTATGAGTTCTTAATTAAGACTGGAATAGAAAATCAAATAACTAATCTGAATAAAAATGCAAATTTTCAATTTCAGATTTTTTCTTTTGAGTTAGGGTCTTTTCAGAATATCTATCAGATGTAGTTCAATGTCCAGCGTGGTTTTAGCCGGGGAAGTAGTTGTTTTCTGTTAGACATTCACAAAAAATAACTTCATTTCAATCGTGGACTTTTCAATTCACAGAAAAATCTTTCTATCAATATTCAATTAAGAATGTTTCCCTTTTCAACATGAATACCCCACAAGAGGTTATCTTGACGATGGAAGATAGTGACTAAAGTTTATCTTTCAGTCGCAGATGATTCCACATCTGATTTTATGAACATCCTGTTTATATTTTCGACAAATCAATCTATCATACCCCATGACAGGTTTTAATGTCAGAATACACTCATTTCAAAGTGTCTCTCCAAAAGAAATGATTCTAACTTTTTCCAACTTTGCAAAGTGAGATTGCTTCTTGAAAATGTGTTTCCCATTTCTTCCGGTCTTCCTGATGATCGTGGAAGCGTGAAATAGATTTTCGTCGACAAAAATGTATTGAAGACCTAGTGAATGCGATGTCTCTCCTGCGTCAATGTTACGAATGATTTCTGGTGAGTACTCTCTCTTGGAAAACATCCTTCTTTGCCTCATTCATCTCTATGAGTTCTTAATTAAGACTGGAATATAAAATCAAATAACTAATCTGAATAAAAATGCAAATTTTCAATTTCAGATTTTTTCTTTTCCGGGGAATTTTTTCTGTTACATTCACAAAAAATAACTTATTTTAATCGTGGATTTTTCAATTCACAGATAAAGCTTATATCAATATTCAATTAAGAATGTTTCCCTTTTCAACATGAATACCCCACAAGAGGTTATCTTGACGATGGAAGATAGTGACTTAAGTTTATCTTTCAGTCGCAGATGATTCCACATCTGATTTTATGAACATCCTGTTTATATTTTCGACAAATCAATACGAAGGGAGTTTGGTAAATATACGTTGGAAGGTATAAGGTACAAGGTATTGAGAAAAATTGAAGTCGCTCGCGACGTGTACATAAAGTAGAGAGGGACATCTGCCAAGGAGCACATCAGAGCACAATTGAAAATTAGTACCATTCCGGAAGCCTTAGTAATCACCACGCGAGAGACAAAAAGTGATAGACGTGTGTCTGATTTCCAAAACCGGTGAACATAACAATTTTTGTGAGCAAAAAGTAATAACAGGCTTCGTATGTGTATACTTCTGCCAAGATATATTTGAATACGAATAATAACTGACGCCACTTGGGTGGGTAGCTAGCCGAAAAGGGGGCAAGCTGTCAGTAGAGTGGCAATGCACTACTAGAGCCTCGCCCAACTAACAGTCCCACAGGTTAGGAATAGAAGAGCCGTGAAAGGGCTGTAGGGATAGCCGAAGGAGGCGAAAGCTGTCAGTTGGGTGGCAAGGTACTACTAGAGCCTCGCCCAACTAACAGTCGCACAGGTTAGGAATACCGAAGAGTCGTTAGAGGGTCTGTACCTAGCCGCAAAGGAGGACAAAGCTGTCGGTTGAGTGGCAAGGCACTACTGAGGCTATGCCACACTAACAGTCGCTCAATTTAGAGCTCCGACTATAACAGATTATTGTGCCTTCAGCACCCAGATTCGAAGCCCAGTCAAGGGCAATTGAAGCATGTCCTCCTTGCCCTGTCGTGTGAGTCAATACCACCTCGACCCCTGGAGTGTTAATTCTCTCCACTGAGACTGCTCGGGGCAAAATGGCCTTCGCCCTATAAAAGGAGGTGGCGCCCGAGTCATCCCCGGATTTGATGGAAGCACGTCAAGGTCAGGTTGATTGGCAAAAAGATATTTACATTATATAGATTATCAGTGAGTGGAGAGCTTTCCATCACATTTTCTGAACACTATAACCATAAAATCTAGAAACGGGATTTCACCACAAACATATATTGTGATTTGGCATCATTTTTGAAAAGAGGTCCTGAGCGTCAAGTAGTGCTTCATTATCCTTCTCCAGAATAGAGCATTACCCTTCAGAAATGACCCCAGAGATATCTTTGTCTTGAAAAGTGGAGTGTGTCACCTTTCACTTGATGAGAAATGGTATTCTGCAACCAGGTTCTTCTGTAGTTTCTACGGGTATATAGAATAATAAAGACCTCATATTTTTCATGAAATTGTTCTCATCTGTACTTTGATCACTTGAATATCATATTATGTGGGCCGCGTAGGTGATATCGTGATATTTTCTATTGACAAAACGTTATGACATAAACAGTTGCGGAAATTGCTAGAGATCCCAAAAAATCAATTTGGTGGTTTTACTTTCTTTTTCACAAAGCACAGGCTGGTTTTATATTCTAATTGAATTACGCAATATAATGTTTTAACCAAAATTCGAAGTTATGCACAATCTCAGAAGAACTTACGATATCAGATGGTCTACTTGACAGCATCACCGTGCCTGACAATTATATCATGAAAAGTATGGATTGTGCTGGCTCTACTTTTCTTTTCATCAAATCCATCTTGGGTTTTCCATATTGTATATCATATTCTATTCATACAAAAGTAGACACGATAGAACGTAGATATTTTCGAAAGAAATCAAGATAGTATATTTGCGATCCAAAACAACAAGACTGAATTGAATTTTATGTTTTTGAATCAAATGAAAGCTGATATGTAGCAGATTTTCATCATGTACACAGGAAAACTGAATTAGAAAATATAGCCATTTCGTAACTATTTCAAGTGGAGAATAATTTATTCCTTAAGGTGCCCAATACGCAGTCTCCAGATGCGTACTAAATTCCTGTCATCTTTTTCCGCTGTGGGCTTGTCTGGTGCGGTGAATCCCACCCAGTATGAATATCAAACTGGCTTGTCTGGTATCAGAACCTGGTACTCAAACTGGTCACTAGGGCAATTTCTTTGTTTTCCTGAACTTCCATCTGTTCTAGAGAAATCTGTTACCATCACAACATAATGCTTTGATGAAATTTTGGTGCTGCCTATCTGCTAATGATCGGTATTGAAACCAAAAGAAAATGTTTGTGCTGCTTTAATAAACTTTTTTTTCCCTGAAGGGGGCGACAACGCATGGTTTTCGTATGCTTGGCTGTCAATCGCAGAACGGTTATGCTGGACTTGAGAACGCAGTACTCGTCTACCAGCTGCAACACCTCCCAATTTCACCTTTGCCTTTGCTGAAAAGAGTAGGTGGTGGGAGTTTTTGTACTATCTAAAGACATCAGCCAAAGCATCCTAAGGGGCATGTCAGCAGTTCTTCTGCTCTTCGATATTACTGTGCTCTCTCCTCGCTTTGGTACGCTCATTCTTCAATTCCTTCGTTTTTTCATCATTGTTGAGTTAAAATTGGATAAATTTTCCCATGTGCTCTTGCTGTGTATCATCTATTCGATGCTGTTCTACTCTGTTGAGTTATACTCCAATTGTATGCTATTTTTATTCTCTGTGCCATCTTTCGCACAAGAAAATCGTGTGTGCCGGCGTTTCTGAAGTAACATGTTGGCCATGATTATATTCTGCGTAGTAGGCACTTTGTCTATCTTGTTGCCTGCCTCTGTTTTCCATATTCCTTGCCATTTCTCCAGAGTTCCAGCTCTTTCTCGTGCACTTACGTTGGGTCCCTTGTTTCTTCTTGTATATAAATTCTAACCTTTTTTTCGCGAGCAGTCAATGATTGGGACTTCCGCTATCACCGCCAATGCCGTTCTGTACGCGCATGTTACATTCAAGAGTAGTTTGCATTATAGGCTGATTATTTTGCCTCCGTATATTTTGATTCTATGCCATATTGGGGCTCCATACAACATCACCGACTGTGCTACATTGTATGGTATAATTTTTTTCTCCGTGCATAGTCCGTCTATATTAGGCATTAGCCTATTCAGGGCTGCCACCGATTTTTTCGCCTTGCCTACTGTGGGCATTATATTTGAGCTTTCAGGTGTACGCCCAGACATTTCAATTCCACGCCTAGCCTTATGACTGTTACCCCTAGCGTGGAGGTTATTTCTTCTTTCACTGGGCTCTTTTATGATTAGGGATTTGCTTTTCGTCGGGGCTAGGATTTTTGCTAGAGATCCGTTGGATTCCTTCATTTGTGCAATTTTGTCTTTGGCTATGATAACTACAGTCAGATCGTCAGCATATGCCACAGTGTGGCACTTCTCTGGGAGCTCTTGCTCGAGTACCCCGTCGTAGATGACGTTTCATAGGGTGGAGCCCAGTACTGAGCCCTGAGAAACGCCCTGCGTCATTCGCATGCTTACATTCTCAATTTTGAGATATTATTCTATGGATAGGTATCTACCGTGTTTAATAGGTAACCGCTGATATCCACTTCCCGAGTCGGTTGATAATTTCGCGGCATACCGCCATATTTGAGGCGTTTTTCACGACCACTGTAATCATTGTGTCCTTGGCGTAACTTACAATCTTTCCCACCGCATATATCGTCGATCTACCCTTCCAGAAACCATATTGATCTTCCGATATGGCAGCTTTCTGCTCTAGCTCGTTCTCCAGTCTTGTTTCCGAAATGTGTTGGTATAAATTATCTAGGTTATCTAGGAGGCATATTGTACGGAATTTGGGGTTGTTTTCATCTTGTTTCTTTTTCGGGGTTAGGATGACTTTTGTCGCTCTCCAGACACTGTGGGATACTTTTGTTTCCGTAGGATCTCGTTGAACACATTCGAAACTTCGCTATGGGCGGTTTCTACCACGTCTTCAATTACTGTGGATGTAAGGCCTCACCTGTTTCGAATTTCTCTGCGGCATCGTTCATTTCCCTCTGGTAATATATTCCCAGCACTTGTAGCTTTTAAAATTGACTCGAGGGGAATTCCTGAGCTGTCACAGCATATGCTACTCTCATGTATATTTTTCCAATTGACAGAAAAGGAATTCGCGTGTTTCTTTGGATTTGTAGTGGGGTTTGCTCCCCTTCTTATTCGGGAACATTTGGGACACTCCGATAGTTTGCAGTGTGCTCCCCACTGCAGTTCACACACTTTGCTTTGTTCTCGCGAGCTGTCTGACATTCCCCCAAGAAGTGAATTTTTCAGAATTTCACAACAGTTTAGCTGACAGTGGTCAAACCGTTGACAAAGGTGATAGTGTTACACAGAGGCTCTGAGTCTCTGTGGCTTAGCTCACCTGAACATTTAGAATTTCGGTCATTTTAAAAATATCCCAGTACAATTGGGGGTGGAGGATTCTTCAGGGGAGTTTGGAATGATCATCATTCCATCACTAATCGTTTGTGCGCGTTAGGTGAGTCCAACTTGATCACTTGATAAGAGTGAATTCACTAGATCGGGTGACCTGTTGTCTTTTCATCGTATGTGGAAACTATTCCGTACGTTGTATGTCATTATTTTTAATCATTTGTTCGTCTTCGTTATTTTTGATATTACTGTTGATTTTAGGTTTATCAGTTTCTGAGTTAATAATATGGCTTGTGTCTAGACTAGGACCAAGAGAGCACTCTTATTCAGCTCCTGGACCATTTTGTGGTTCGACGTGCATGTCAGTGTCACTGACACTCATTGAATTCGAAAATTTATTTCACCTTTTTACGTTGAACAGTGTTTTTGTATATAATTCCAGTTCCTAAACGAAGTTTAGCGACAAACTGATTTTTTTGACAAATTTTTGAGACCAGGGGTAACGGAAAATGTTTTTTCTTGAGTCTTTTTCCCGCAGGAGCCTTCCACCTCATTGATCGGGTTCACCATAGAGGCAACAACAATTATTTTGATCAGATATTCGCCAATGGAGGGGAGCAGAGAACTGATCCCAGCGAGGACAGTCACCGTCACCACCACACAAACTGCAAAGAGGGGGCTTAATTCAAATCCTACCAAAACAATGCTGCTACCATTCACGAAGAGGCAAGAGAACAAACCTAAGGCCCCAACCCTGAATGGAACTCAGCTGATTTTTTCCAAGGAACTCAACTGTCTATGGGTTTTAATCGACGAGAGACTAACATGAAACAGTCATGTCACTGAAAAAAAAGTCCAGGCTACAGTGGCAACCTGGACGTGCCGCAGAGTTTTTGGCGAGACATAGGGCTTGAAGCCAAAGATGATATACTACCTCATTACGGGGAAAGCGTTAAAGAATGCCTGCAGACTGCACTAGACATCAAACTTGAAGGCTAGAAATCTGACTGGATATCTGAAGATTTTGGAAAATATCACCCTGGAATCCAGGTATGAGTCATCAGATATTATGCCAGCTAGGCACGAATTCGAACTGAATTATGATGTGGTTATGAACTACCACCACGTTCTCGCAACGAACGGGCCTCAACTGAGAAGGAATGCATTAGTTTGGTATACCGACGGTTACAAGATGGACAGGAGGGCTAGAGTGGGAGTAACAAAGCCCAGTTTTAGGCTCTCAGAACCCCTGAGCAAAGCTCCAACAACTTCTCAAGCAGAAACCCATGCAATAAAAATTTGCGCCAGAGAATTCCTTGAAATAGACTTCAAGGGGGCAAAGATCTATATTCTATTAGATAACCAAGCAGCACTGAAAGCTCTTGAGTCATACACTTGTTAGTCAAGACTGACTTGGAACAGCAAACTCTTCCTTAAACGATACGAACAATAAGTTTACTCTGATATGGGTACCAGGTCACAACGGAATCAAAGGCAATAAGGAAGTGGAAAGCCTTGCCAGGAAAATGGCAACGATGTTAATTCTCTGGCCCAGAACCCGTATGTGGTCTTTCCGAAGCCCACATCAGGGAAGAGTTTAGGCGCTTGAAAGCTCACCAAACTCGAATAGGGTTTCAGGACAAAGACAAGCCAAAAGGCTCCTGAGTCCATCGCCAAAGGGAGCTGAGCAGCTTCTCAAGTTGGACAAGAAAGACCTGAAAATGGTGCTCATCAGGTTTCATCCTCTGAGGTATTACTTCACAAAAATGGGTAGATCAAACAGTGAACTATGCCGTTACTGCGGGAACTTTTCTGAAACTACAGAACTCTGCCTAGCGCTGTTTTGCAAGAGACTTGAGTTTTTCGAAGCGGTTTCAGACATCAGGAACTTCGCTCCTAAGGAACTGATACGCTTCGCAAGGAGTCTCGTAATCCCGGGTCTTGAATAGATAAAGGGTATTGTACAAAATACGTCATAGGTTAAGGTACGGAGAAGCTGAAGAGCCATATCGACCCCCCTACAATATACAACCACACACAATTCGCCGCTAACTGTATACGCCCTTTTTGATTTGGATAAAAAAAGCTATTGGGATAATACTGGTGGGTTGAAATTTCTAGAGGAGATAAACAAAATATTTTTGGGTATTTTCGCAATTTTCAGAACAGTTATTAGTATGACAATTTTTATTTGACAGGTAAGGTCAATTATATTTTTTTTTTGTGAAACAAGAGTGAAGTTTACAGTAATCCAACGTGTAGATATTTTTTTACAAACAACCTCTTCTAAATTCTTATTACGCAGAAATAACTAGAGTATGCACATTTAACATTACCAATATAGAATCTTCATAATATTTTGTTGATCATTATCACTGAATTGTGCAACTTTATAAGAGAAGCGAAGAAATACACCCAGTAAAGTTCAAAGTCTGTAACTCCCGATCTGGGGTCACTCTGATTTCAGTTCACCTGAATTACTGGCGAAACCCAACAATCCCCTCCACAAAGTACAAAAGACCGATAACACAATGTGCTTCAAGAGAAGTAATTATACAGTCATTACACTTACTCTACAATTATTAGTACTGTATCAGAATTCTAATTACAGAAATTTCAATTAAATAATTCTAATCTGGGTTTAATTAAACTTTGGCCCTGGTTTTGTTGAATTCAAGTCGTGAGTCTGTCTCATGAATAATGAAATGAAGCATGCCCTTGCCGCAAAAACGATCTATGATTACGATTTCAACACAAGTTATGATTTCGGAATTTAAAACGGCGGCGGCGTTGCCGAGAGATGATTTATAATGCAGTTCGGAGTCAACTTCGATGTTTTATGAGGAATCCCTATTCTTATCATTGTCTATTTCATTGATATCCCGATTGTGGAACATACATGCAGATCATTTCAGCTGTACACATTTTCCTTTGAACACTAATCTGGAATGCTATCATACATCGAATACAATCAAATATACTCTCTGAAATATTATTACAGAAAGCAATTGATGTGGATTCAGTTGATTGCCTTTGTACTGCGGAGGAATAGACACAGCAGAACACAACATTTTCATCTGCCCAAAATGGCATAACAACCAATAAGAAACATCGTTGAAAGAACATCTCACCCCAGACAATTGTGTCTATCATGCCAAGTAACCCAGCAACATGGAAGAGCATTTTGCACGCTATATCTCAAATCATCAAAGGGAAAGAAGATGTAGAACGACAATTGAGGAACGCCTTAACAAAATCCACTAAAGATATTTCTTTTTCTCCGAGCCTAGAACTAGTCTTCAACTTTTGTATGGAATCTCACTGATACCCACTCTCCGTATTTATATGCCTCTGCCTCTCCATAGCATGGACGACATGTTGACTATAAAGGACGACAGAAATGTAGCACGCTGCTGGGACTTGAGGTTATGTTCCTCAGGCGGTTCCAAGTGGGAGAGAGGGAAAGGGGTGGTTTTGGTCGGTAGAAGTTCGACATTAACAGCTTTCTTTTTGGCCGTGTGAGTAGCACCGGAGCTACTCAGGAGCACGAAACACTGGCACCGACCCGTTCTTTTTAGGTCGAGCTTCAAACTCCGGAGCAACACCAACAACCTTCCCCTGCCCCCTCTTGCACTCACCGGGAATTTGGTGTAACAAGCTTTTTTCGGTTATGTTTAATGTTTGTTGTTTTTTAGTAGCGCAGTAAATACCTTACATTAATATTAAACTTTATCTAAGAGTGATCAAAACAATATGAATAGTGCAAATGGAAAAGAGTTGCAAATGAATGATTTTTGTGATATTTTGACTTTATTTTTATTTTAATGTTTTCTAAAAGATTATTTTTTTTCGAACTTATCTTATTGAATATTAAGTTTTTCATTTATCCATTTTGAGTTCAACGACTGTTTAGAGTAAGGGTTTTTTTGTGATATTTCAACAATTCATTTTTCCATTTCAAGGTGTTGATATTTTCTTCATATTTGATCGGTTTGGCAAAGTTGAGCTTTACATTTAAACTTTATGGATCATTTTTGAAGTGGAATTTTGTGATAATTTCACCATTCTGTGATATTCTAAGATTTTTGTTGAGTGGATATTTATTGAATAAACATATTATGTTCCATTAATTTTATTGAACATTTACATTTGAAAAGAGAGTACACTTCATGAATTAAACATTTTATTGAAGACTTGCTGTTGTCCGTTGATTTTTTCTCCAACTTCAGCTTGCATACCAATAGCTAAGGATAATTAGCAAGGTACCACAGAGATAGTAAAATTTTTTTCTCGGCAGACACATTGGGTCGTCCAGCAGAGTACGCAGGATGATATTTTTATTGATCGAAGAGACCTGAAATTTTTATAGTAAAAATATATTAAATTTTTCAAACAAAAGGATGTATACCAATGATATTATAAGTTGTCTTTCATGATACGTGAAAATTGGATTTCCTTCACAATTTCCTCGATATAATTTTCAATTCTGGTACGTTTTCTCCTAGGCCCACTTTCATCAGAATCAGCAAACAAACTGTCCAAAGAGCAAGTAGAGTCTGAACTACTCAAATGGTTACCTGGTCAATCCATTAATGCCTTGAAAAGTTAAAACTGATTTAAATCCACTTATCTTTCATTGCTGTTAGCTGTTAACTTACCATTATCAACATTTCATTTTCAGAATCTGATATATCTAATATGATTGTTACATTTTCGATTAAGCTTTCGGAAACCCTTCAAATCAATTCAAACTCTTCAACGAAAACAATTGATAGAAAAAAAACAGTATATGTCAAATGTCAATTACTAAATCTTATGCGCATGTGCAAAGTATTCATCCTGAAAACACCACTAAAATCCGTTTCATTTGGGAGCAGCTCAAGTGCATCAAACACGGTACAATTCCAGTGCACGAAGCCCCAAAAAGAATGATACGCGATGGACACGAACAGTGCCCATGGAGGTTTCCACTCAACCACAATAAAGAAGTTGATTGCCTTGAACTACTTATAGAATCGGCACAATGGGCGAGATCAAAAACTAGAACATTTGCTTCATATGTGCTTGCAGTTGAAATATAGGGATGAAATATTATGTGTGCATAGTTTTTCCGAGAAGATATTGTGCAATATTCGAATAAACGCTGCTCCAAAGCCCTCAAATTCAGCGAGACATTCAAACAAATCGTTATTGCCGCTTCTTTTGATGCCTTAAGTTCAATGATTTGGCATTCACTTGAGTTGCCTGTGTCGTTATCCTGTGGAACTTCTGAAGAAATGTTATTCTGTTTCATCCTATGAATAGAATAGAACTTGTTTCAGCATATGTGATATTGAAAAGAAGACTTCGTATTTGATAGCCGTTCTTGATTCAGTTAATTTTGAGTAATATGTATGTATACCGAGTGCTGTCATTAGTTTTTTGGCCTGCTCACATGGTAAAGAAATATTATGGAAAACGCTTGGCAACGCTGTAATTTCTGGCACACTCGGTGATCGGCGAGTTGCCAGTGTCACTATTTTTCAAAACTTCTGAGGAAATGTTATTCTGTTTCATCCTATGAATGAAATAGAACTTGTGTCAGTATGTGTTATATTGAAATAAAGGCTTCGTATTTGATAGTTGTTCCTAATTCAGTTATTCTTGAATAATATGTATACATACCAGTGCTACGTCATCACTTTTTCGACCTACTTACATTGTGAAGAAATATTATGAATGACGCTTGGCAAGTCAATAGTTCTGAACTTCTTACTCACATCCTGGCGCGATGTCAGCAGTGTTCAAACAGAAGCATTTCTTGAGGGATTTTATTTTGGAAAAAGTTCTTGAAAAAAAAATTGAAAAAAAATCCAACCCTTTTTCCCATCGTTCTAAACATTGTGGTATTTTTTCCAAAAATTAGTGATCTCGCCCATTCGGAATTTCACATTTGGGGTGCACCAATTGTGTACCTTGTGATCATTCGACTCAACTTCTGACTTCAGTGTTTTCATTCCGTTACTTGCTCTGTAATAGAAAGCATTGCTCGTTGCGCTATTGTCAGCATCTTTCATGTCAAGCAACTTTGATTCAAATGCTGTGATGCAATTAACACCGTTTATATTGAATCCGGGAGCATGTAATGTTTATCTTATATTAGAATTTTTTTTCAACTTATGCAAATGACAGTTTTTACATGCTTCTATTTAGTTTCACTTGTTAGTTCATTCATTCGTTAGTTAGGGTCAAATCTTGCAAGTGAATTTTGACCGACTTCTAGTCGTCTAATAATTTGAAATTTGTTGTTCCTAATTCCGGTAACAATGCATTGTGGAACTTTTGTTAGATAAAAAAACAAAATGGCGGTTCCAAGATGGCGGACGAGATTTGAAATTATGGTCCGATTTGATTCAAAATTGGTACGTGGGGGTTTTCGGGGTCGAATATTATGAATTTTTTGTCAAAATTGATAAATTCCAGATGGCGGCTCCAAGATGACGGACGAGTTTTGTGATTATGGCCGATTCGATTCAAAATTGGTATTTGGGACTTTTCGGGGTTGGAGATTATGAATAATTTGTCAAAATTCAAGAATTTGAAATACCGGCCACAAGATGGAAGACGAGTTTTGTGATCATGGTTCGATTCGATTCAAAATTGGTATGCGGCGGTTTTCGCAGTCGGAGATTTTGAATTTGTTGTCAAAATTTATATGTGGTGGCCTCAAGTTGGAGGATGGGTTCTCTGATTAGGGTCATATTCTATTTAAAATTGGTGTGTGGGGGTTTTTAGGATCGGAAATTATTAATTTTTTGTCAAAATCTATAAATTTAAGTTGGTGACTTCAGGATGGCCAACGAGTTTTGTGATTATGGTCAGATAATATCCAAAATTGGTGTGTGGGAGTTTTTGGGGTCGGAGATCATGATTTCTTTCAGCTCAAAACTTACAGGAAAGAGACCCTGTAATAACGATGCTCTATAAGAAATGAACAGATTAAGGCAAACTACTGAAAAGTGAAAAATAAAATAACCAATGAAAAACATCTTTAACGACAAGCTTTCATTCAAGCCATGTACTTAAACGTATAAAATAACTTTAAGTCATCGTTGACAATGATTTTATTATTTTTCTTTGGATTATTTGATTTCAAAAAGCTTGTCAGGCAAATTGTAATGAAATTAATACTTCGACAAAATATTACTTACCAACCAATCATTGTCAATCAATGTTTCTGAAATCAAATAATTCAACAAAAAATAATTAAATCATTGTCAAGGATGACTTAAACGTGTTTCATACGTTTTAGTACACGGTTCAAATAGAAGCTTGTCTTCAAAAATGTTTTTTATCATTTATTCTATTAATAGTTAACCCAGATCCAGATGGGGTGTTCAACCAATTTGTTCTGACGTTCTTTATTTCTTTATTCCATCTATATGTTTATGTATGTTTGACCGCAAATTTCTCGGAAAAAATGTTTTTTATCATTCATTTCATTAATAGTTAACCCAGATCCAGATGGGGTGTCCAACCAATTTGTTCTGACGTTCTTTATTTCTTTATTCCATCTATATGTTTATGTATGTTTGACCGAAAATTTCTCGGAAAAAATGTAAAAGAACGATCGTAGGCTATTTTTATTACACATATTTTTCATACAGGGTGAGTCTGAATCAATTTTCTGTATGATGATCCTGAAATTCTAGGAAACATTCTCTGTTAGGACGTTGTTGTCCTAATATACAGGGTGAGTTGGCTTTTGGGTACGGATTTTTTCAAGAATTGGACTCTGAGCTGCACACTTTCTTTGGCGCCGACTTCATGCTATTATGAAAAGTTAGGAATATTTTTATTCACAAAATAATCGAGATCTCACTCGATTTTTATATCATTATATTTCACGAACTGTTATTGTTTGGCACGACCATTATCGGACGACCCGGTCACTCAAACTCGTGCATTTTCTGAAATTATCTGTTGTCTTGAAAGTAACACTTCCTCTCCAAAGTATCATATCATTAGGAGATTCAGTCGCCCTGTATAATATTCAGAATGCAACTATTTTTCACATTTTATGCTTAAGCTGAACTTTTATTTTGCTCGTTTCAAACATCGCACAAAAGTGACTAACTCCAGGCATTATTCTATATTTAGATATAACTTTTGCCAAGCCATTATAAACTTTATCCCAGGCTTATCTCCGTTCCAACAATATAAAACTGTGGCTCGTTTGTGGACGAGGGTGTTGTTGTTCAAAATAACTTTTGACAGTATTACGTATGATATGATGCTACCAATGCCGCTAACAGGTGGGAAAACCTCCCCAGTGGTATATGAATATTAGTTCAATATTGAAAAGGGAAACATTCTCAATTGAATATTGATAGAAATATTTTTCTGTTAGACATTCACAAAAAATAACTTCATTTTAATCGTGGATTTTTCAATTCACAAAAAAATCTTTCTATCAATATTCAATTGAGAATGTTTCCCTTTTCAACATGAATACCCCACGAGAGGTTATCTTGACGATGGAAGATAGTGACTAAGGTTTATCTTTCAGTCGCAGATGATTCCACATCTGATTTTATGAACATCCTGTTAATATTTTCAACAAATCAATCTATCATACCCCATGACAGGTTTAAATGTCAGAAAACACTTATTTCAAAGTGTCTCTCCAAAAGAAATGATTCTAACTTTTTCCATCTTTGCAAAGTGAGATTGCTTCTTGAAAATGTGTTACCCATTTCTTCCGGTCTTCCTGATGATCGTGGAAGCGTGAAATAGATTTTCGTCGACAAAGATGTATTGAAGACCTAGTGAATGCGATGTCTCCCCTGCGTCAATGTTACGAATGATTTCTGGTGAGCACTCTCTTTTGGAAAACATTCTTCTTTGCCTCATTCATCTTTATGAGTTCTTAATTAAGACTGGAATAAAAATCAAATAACTATCTGAATGAAAATGCAAATTTTCAATTTCAGTTTTTTTCTTTGAGTTAGGGCCTTTTCAGAATATCTATCAGATGTAGTTCAATGTCCAGCGTGGCTTTAGCCGGGGAAGTAGTTGTTTCTGTTAGACATTCACAAGAAATAACTTCATTTTAATCGTGGATTTTTCAATTCACAAAAAAATCTTTCTATCAATATTCAATTGAGAATGTTTCCCTTTTCAACATGAATACCCCACAAGAGGTTATCTTGACGATGGAAGATAGTGACTAAGGTTTATCTTTCAGTCGCAGATGATTCCACATCTGATTTTATGAACATCCTGTTTATATTTTCAACAAATCAATCTATCATACCCCATGACAGGTTTAAATGTCAGAAAACACTTATTTCAAAGTGTCTCTCCAAAAGAAATGATTCTAACTTTTTCCATCTTTGCAAAGTGAGATTGCTTCTTGAAAATGTGTTACCCATTTCTTCCGGTCTTCCTGATGATCGTGGAAGCGTGAAATAGATTTTCGTCGACAAAGATGTATTGAAGACCTAGTGAATGCGATGTCTCCCCTGCGTCAATGTTACGAATGATTTCTGGTGAGCACTCTCTTTGGAAAACATTCTTCTTTGCCTCATTCATCTTTATGAGTTCTTAATTAAGACTGGAATAAAAATCAAATAACTATCTGAATGAAAATGCAAATTTTCAATTTCAGATTTTTCTTTTGAGTTAGGGCCTTTTCAGAATATCTATCAGATGTAGTTCAATGTCCAGCGTGGCTTTAGCCGGGGAAGTAGTTGTTTTCTGTTAGACATTCACAAAAATAACTTCATTTTAATCGTGGATTTTTCAATTCACAAAAAAATCTTTCTATCAATATTCAATTGAGAATGTTTCCCTTTTCAACATGAATACCCCACAAGAGGTTATCTTGACGATGGAAGATAGTGACTAAGGTTTATCTTTCAGTCGCAGATGATTCCACATCTGATTTTATGAACATCCTGTTTATATTTTCAACAAATCAATCTATCATACCCCATGACAGGTTTAAATGTCAGAAAACACTTATTTCAAAGTGTCTCTCCAAAAGAAATGATTCTAACTTTTTCCATCTTTGCAAAGTGAGATTGCTTCTTGAAAATGTGTTACCCATTTCTTCCGGTCTTCCTGATGATCGTGGAAGCGTGAAATAGATTTTCGTCGACAAAATGTATTGAAGACCTAGTGAATGCGATGTCTCCCCTGCGTCAATGTTACGAATGATTTCTGGTGAGCACTCTCTTTTGGAAAACATTCTTCTTTGCCTCATTCATCTTTATGAGTTCTTAATTAAGACTGGAATAAAAAATCAAATAACTATCTGAATGAAAATGCAAATTTTCAATTTCAGATTTTTTCTTTTGAGTTAGGGCCTTTTCAGAATATCTATCAGATGTAGTTCAATGTCCAGCGTGGCTTTAGCCGGGGAAGTAGTTGTTTTCTGTTAGACATTCACAAAAAATAACTTCATTTTAATCGTGGATTTTTCAATTCACAAAAAAATCTTTCTATCAATATTCAATTGAGAATGTTTCCCTTTTCAACATGAATACCCCACAAGAGGTTATCTTGACGATGGAAGATAGTGACTAAGGTTTATCTTTCAGTCGCAGATGATTCCACATCTGATTTTATGAACATCCTGTTTATATTTTCAACAAATCAGTTCAATATTATTTCTGCCTTATGTAGGGCACAAACAAATGGACATGTTTCATATAAGGAGCATATTCATATTCGAAGGGCAAACATGTATTGAAACTAGGACTGAATCATATTATCATGAAGGAGTTTACAAAAATGATGACTGATAAAAAAAGGATTGGAAAACAACAGAGAAAATATTTAAAAAAAGAGACAATTGCAAGGATAGATATAAGAAAAAACAATTAATTGATCGAATAGAATGGATATGGAGAATCAAACGGTAATTTACTGGGATAAACAGGAAACAACGAATGGCTAAACAAACAGAAATAATATCGTGGGAAGAATATTGGGGAGATAATTCTCAAACATGAAAATAGACATGTAGTATCAAGAAAAAAAAAAAAAAAAATTTGTTGATAACAAAAATTCAGAAAGAAAAAGTCAATGTTAAAATATTGCGGGTAGATGAGAAATCATCAGATAAAATAAATATATCATAATATTAACAAATGAACAGAATGAGAACGCAAAAAAGTTAATTTTTTGGGAAAATTCCTAACGAAATATTTGATTGAAAACTGTATTGACGGTGGTAAGACAAAATATGGGAGTGAAAAAATATTTGTAAAAGATAAAAGGAAGTGAGGAACGATGATGGTGAAATAATCATGAATTCAAGTGTAGGTTACAGTATGATAATAACATAATGAGGTGTATATGAGAAAAAATCAGAAGAAACTTCCAATAAGAGAAAAAACAGATGAAGAAAAAGTCAAAATCCATAGGCTTTGGGAAAAAAAATTCAAGAATTATCAGAACGAGAATTCAAACTATGAAATTAAATCAAATCAGTGAAATGAATGCAGATGCGGGAATAGAGTTCTGGGGAATCGCAAACATTGCATATGAAGAATACAAAATACTATCATGAGAGATAATGAATACAACGGAAATAAATAGGTGAAAGGTGCTGAATTTGAAAGTGAAATAACTGAAGGTAAAATAACTGAAGTTTACAAAGATAATCTAGAAAGAGATATAATGAATACTACACAAGTATTCCACAAAATAAAAAAATAAGAAATGAAAGATATGATGAAAATACAATTTATACAAACGAATGTAGTTGAAGGCATAAGTATTCATGAAATATGAAAATTAATATAAATAATAGATCTATAGCATGACATAATGGAAAACATAAGTGTTTTAATTCAATGCTGATGATTTTGTCTATGGACGAAAACAATAATATATTTTTCTCAACAATTTCAGAGAAACTAGCAAACGAACTGCAGATATGTTAGTCAGGATAAAAGAAAGTTTTGGAAAAAACATTGAAGACGACCATGATGGGTCGGAGAATGAAAAAAGCATAAGAGATTTGATAGTCATGATAAAACAAATTAGTACAAAATAACAGGCAAGAATATATTGCGTTAAAAAATCGGTTAATTCATAAATTATATTGTGATAAGACAAATATAGTTTTGTGGAAATGTACTGCTGCATTTGGTTGTGGAGAAATGACAATATTATGCTTTGATATAATATTTTTTTTAAATAGTATAATAACGAAATAGTTTTTTTTCAATTCGAAACTCTTTCTTCTTTCCTTCTCCCGTTTCTGATATTAATGAATCTAGAGTAGCAGAGTCGCTCATATTTGTTCATCCATCAGATACTTCAAGTTTTGAGTTGACCACATAGCTGGTTGTTTGGTGGCTCTGGAGGATAGTTTTAGAGCCAGATGATTGAAAATTAAAAAATAATGTCTATCTTTCTGATTAGCGCATGTAAAAAAAAAGGATTTGTGAGAAAATAGAGATTTTGGACAGACATAGAATCATCAGATGAAACTAACACTTACTATAATATTAGTATATGAACAGAATGAGGACACTGAAAAGTGAACTCTTTGAGAGAATACAGAGCAAAATAAATTATGTGGGGAGTGAATTATTGATATTAGTACAAAATCTGAGTTGAATAATATATAAAGAAAATTGTAGAGAAAGTAGGAAAAATAATATAAAAAGTATCACACAGCCTAATGATAACACAGTGGGGTGGATATGGAATTTTTTTTATAAAATAATAAAACAAATGGAGTTGAGAGGTTTAACCCTAGAACACTTAAGGTATATTCATGTCACATGAATACTCAACACTCGTAAATTTAACGAAATTTGTATTAGCCATAGAAAAAAAAAATATTCATTTCATTTTCAGAATAACAAAATAAAATAAACTCATTATTGAACAGAAAATCCATCTGAAATCATAAAACTCAACATTTTTCTGTAGAATTTAGGCAACAGAGAGCCCGATGTTCTCCAGATACAGCTTGGTTACAGAGGCTGCAATAGTTTGTAGTCATCCTACGAAGACGTGACGGACCAAAGGCACAAAGTGTTCGCTTCTTTTCCATTCGCATGAGCCTTTCAGGCTACCTATCAATGTTCACAATATGCATATATCTGCGAATTTGAAGATCCAAAATGGGGTTTGAATCGTTGCTATGACCATGGCTTCGCCAACTCAAGTCGAGCATAAATTTAATTCTTTTCTAGTACTATCTGAGTTATGAATGATATGAGAATTAATTGCAGCTATGTTTATCATGCCGTTAAATAAATATAGTGGCCAACTTTTATATGTCTCATTTCTCATGGAAACATCCCCGTATCTTCGGTAATTATTGGAGTAGAATTCTGAACTCTTCACGATCGTTAGATATACCGGGGATCTCTTCTGGGGTATAACCTGAGTGCAAAAAATAATATTAGGGGGCAAGATAGGCTCAAAACTTTCTCAGATTCGTGATCTGGACATCAACTTCCATAATAATCCATATTTTCGCTGAAAAATGTTCACTTCTGAAAAATCCGAATTTGTCTTTCTTCTAATGGAAACACCTCTGTATCTTCCGTAATTATTGGAGGAGAACGATCGTTAGTTATACCGAGTATGAGTCTCAATCTTTTCCGAAGTTGACCTGAGTGACATACACTGCGCGCCAGGGCGATGGATTCACCGATTTTTGCCCAACGTTGATTACTCTCGTTTCGGACATCCATCGTCTTGATGGATTTGAAAGGTTTTCGAATGCTTGTATCTGCAAAAGTCTTCAGGTGAACACTGATGAACTCAGGTGCGACTCTTTTATCAATATGTCTGTCAGTGCAATAGTGCGTGTGATTTCGTGCGGTGTGGCGGTGCGTAAAGTTTCGCGACTCTGCAGTCCGCCAGAAAGGGCAATTAGTGGTTTCCATACGTTTTTGATCTCAAGGCTTGGTTGACTAGAGGCATTATTAGCTTCGATGTAGGCGATCCCCTTGAACTTCCGTTTGAACCAATGCTCCTTTCTATGTAGAACACTTGCATCGTCCCATAGAATTCGATGGTGCTCAGTCCAGGCGTGGTCAGCATTGCCCGATTTTGTCGTTTCTCCGCGTTGAGTCCCATTTCTTGTGCTCATCCAATCTGATCGAGAACGCCCTCTTCGTCTCTCCATTATAGAGATCTTCGCATTCACATTTTAAGTCGGCATCTAATGACCCCCCGTCACTGCATATTCGCATCGTTTTTTCTACCAATGTTCTCACGATTTCTCTTTCTGTCTAACTCGGACAATCTCGGAATTTTGAGCCTATCTTATACCCTAATATTATATTTCGCAAAAATCGGTATATCCATGGCCCCTGGCGCGCAGTGTATGCCCCTCAAGCTGACTTCAGGATAGATCTCGACTCATCCTTGGTTTATCTAACGATCGTGGAAATTTCAGAATTCTACTCCACGAATTACGGAAGATACAGCGGTGTTTCCATAAGAAGTGAGACAAATTGGGATTTTTCAAAACTGAAAATTTTTCAGCGTAAATATAGATTGTTACTGAAGTTGATGTCCTGATCACGTAAGAATTTTTCGTAAAAATCGTTCTATCTATCGCCCCTAGCGCGCAGTGTATGCCCCTCAGGTCAATTCCAGTTGAGATTTGAACTCATCTTTGATATATCTAACGATAGTGTGAATTTCAGAATTCTTTCAGAATTACGGAAGATACAGGGGTGTTTCCATGTGAAGTGGGACAAAGTCGGATTTTTCAAAACTGAAAACTTTTCAGCGAAAATATGGATTGTTACTATAGTTGACGTTCTGATCACGAATCCATAAAAGTTTTGAGCCAATCTTGCCCCCTAATATTATTTTTCGAAAAAAGGGTATATCCATCGCCCCTGGCGCGCAGTGTATGTTACTCAGGTTGACCATAGACAAGATTCAGACTCATGCTTGGTATATGTAACGATCGTGAGAATTTCAGAATTATACTCCAATAATTACGGAAGATACGTTTCCATGAGAAGTGAGACACACTGTATATATATATATATATATATATATATATATATATATATATATATATATATATTTGTATGGTTTGCCAAAACAATATCTTTTTTATTCTTGGGTTAGTTTCATGACCGTGGATGAAGTTCGGTGGGAGAATTCATAATTTTGAAAGACTATGTATTAATCTTTCATGAAAATAAAATATTGTTTTTGCAATCAATAAATATAGTGAGAGTATGTGGTATTACACGATTTAGTTCTGGTTGTTCTGGCAATTATAATGCTTCGCCACTCCCTATGAGTTGAAAAATGTATGAATTATCATATCCAGTACTTGTCGTAACTTCAAAAGTAGGATTTTCATTAAGTTAGCTCAGAGATAAGCATCCATTGATATTCTTAGCCTAAACGTATATGGTTGAACTATTCATCCAGACCCTTTGTATTTCACTTGAATAATTCAGTTATCACTGAGAAACCTCGGAAGTCCTCAAAATTGGGATATGATAAGTCACGATAAAATTGAAAAGAGTTTAATTCGCGGAGTTAAAGGATAAGAGCTCAAATATTGGTTTTATTTTTTATTGCCCTTGAACACACCCTCTATGAGAAGGAAACTGAAATGAAATATGTTCTAAGGAAATATTGATAAGTTAAAAAAAAAAGAATGGAAGTTTTCCAGATTCCAGATACCAAGTACTTCCTCTTGCTTTGGGTTCAGGAACTTCAAAGTCAGAATGAACGTTGAGTTGAAGTAATTCGAAAGTATTTGGCAAAATATTCCATTTGCATTATCGAACCTATTTGATTAATGAATTGAGTATTGAATTTAGTTTGGCAACCGCTCGGCCAATATTAGCCACAATTTGAAAAAGAGAAAATCAGTGGTCGAAAGTAAGATAAATTTTATAAACAATATTCCTCACAATTAATTGACTTATAGAGTCGCTGGTACAGAAACACCGTGAGAACACACGAAGGTTATATCGGAGTGAAACAGGGATTTATGTTGAGTCCCTTACTATTTTTTAATATAGTTGACGAACCCATGAAGATTGACAACAAAAACAACAATGGTTTGAATATGATACTGGAAAATGGATCGAACCGAACTAAGACAACGTACTATCAGAAAGATTTTGCTGGGTCTCAACACCAACAAAGCCTGTGGATCTGACGGAATCCCGCCGATTGTTCTCAAGAAATGTGCCCCCGAACTAACACCTGTTCTTTGCAAGTTGTTCAACCACTCTTACAATTTGGGGGTATTTCCGTCCAATTGGAAAATTGCAAGAGTACAGCCAGTCCCTAAAAAAGGCAAAAAGGCCCTACCTAGCAACTACAGACCTATCGCACTGCTATCTATTATTTCAAAGGTCATGGAAAAAGCCATCAACATCGAGCTCATGAAATATCTGGAAGACTACGGAATTGTCAACGATAGGCAATATGGCTTCCGCCATCAGAGATCAACTGGTGACCTGCTCGCTTACGTCTCACATATATGGCAGCTATCTATTGAAAAGTATGGAGAAACTTTAGCTGTGGCATTAGATATCTCCAAGGCGTTCGATCGAGTTTGGCACCAGGGACTCCTCGCCAAGCTTCCGTCTTATGGCTTGCCCCCTCAGCTGTGTTCTCTGCTTGCTAGTTTTCTCTCAAACAGGTCTCTCCATGTAGTGGTCGATGGAGTTTCATCTGACACTCTACTCATAAATGCTGGTGTTCCGCAAGGATCTATTCTCGCACCAACACTATTTCTACTTCACATCAACGACCTGTTGAAAGCAACTTCATGTCCAGTACACAGCTTTGCAGATGATAGTACCCTCCATACCGCTTTGCTTTCTCTTCCAGGGCCCCTATATCAGCCCGTGAAACCAGAAATGTACGAGGAAGAAATGTTAATAATATAAATATGGACTTAGCAACAATTCTCGAGTGGGGATCTAATAACTTGGTAGAATTCAATGCAAACAAAACACAAGCATGTCTTTTCTCTAAAAAAGCCGATCTCACTGTGCCTAACATAACTTTGTCAGGAGTAACCATACCACTGAAGTCATCCATATCGATGCTTGGTATTACTATCAGCAATAACCTTTCCTGGGAAAATCACGTGAGGTCCATTGCCAAAAGTGGATCCCAAAACTTGGTTTTTTGTTTCGTGCCAAGAGCTATTTCACCCCCACTCAGCTGCTTATGATCTATAAGGCACAGATCCGACCTGTCCTGGAATACTGTTCCCATATTTGGAGCGCGGCACCTAAACATATCCTGAGGCTATTGGATTCTGTCCAAAAAAGGGCAATTCGTCTCGTCGGTGATGCCTCGCTCACAAACTCGCTCACTTGTCTGGAACACCGTAGAAAAGTTGGCGATTTGTCTCTATTTTATAGATATTTTCATGGGCGATGCTCTTCTGAAATATCAACAATCGTTCCTGCTTTGGCAGTCTCTTCGAGACTAACCCGTCAGGTTCAGTCATCACACCCCTTCGTGGTCACTTTGGAGACCTGCAGAACATCACTTTGCAAAGACTCGTTCATCCAACGAACAGCGAGGCTTTGGAACTCATTGCCTAGGGAGGTGTTCCCCGAGGCATACAACCTCCAGAAATTTAAGAAGAACACCAACTCCTACCTTTTTTCCCTTGGTTCCCACGATGTTCTCTGAACATTACAGGATATCCCTTTTCGTGGGAACCAGAACATAAAAAAAAATAAAATAAAAAAAAATAAACATGAATTTTAATAAAGCAAGGTGATATAAAAAAATAAACGGATGAAACAGTTGCATCATTATGAATTGAGAAGGAAACAGAAAAAATGGTCGCAAAGTATAAAAAAAGTATTAAGCTTGTGCAGTTAACAATTCTGAAAAAACAACAAAGAACACACGCCCCCAACTGTATTTTACCAGTAGAGAGGTATTCTGGCATATCAATACCAATAATAGTTATTTATACAACAAGAATATAAAGCCACTCTTTTTTGCATTCGCGAGTTATGAAACCTCGCAAGTGCAAAAAAAAAGTTATATTCGTGTTGTGTCACTGTGTTCCACTTCCAAATCAATTATGCCACCCAAACGATAAGCGATCGGTCGACCAACACCTCGATTACTCAAGAGCTTCAAAAATATATGAGCAACAGGAAGCAAGAGTACGCACTGTTCAAGCAAGTTCGTCAAAACAGTCGAGCACCGGGAAGCAAGACAGAAAACCGTTCAAGTATGCATTGTTTGATCTAAACGAATACTGCACGATGATTTCAATCTTGGTGCATTGCATTAAAATCATAGTATAGTTATTGGAGAAATGGATAAATTGGGGAAGATTTTTTTCTTTGATGCAATCTGCACTAATATGGATTATTCTCAATCAACTCATTTTGAGAGACGAAAACTGTCTATCAAAATAATATTTCACATATTCCTTGCATGTAATATAGAATGTGTATAAGGAAGTATAACCTTTTCAAAATCCGCGCGGGCATAGCAGCGGGAATAACCTAGTTTCTTATAAAATTGAATTATGCACCCGTCATTCAGGGGTGTGCAAGTGGTACACTCTGTATAGGAGATTCAAAATCTTTGACACATAGCTGATTCTCCAGATGGCCAATCCGGACACGTTTTTCGGACACATGGTTCAATCATTTCATATAACCAGAACTAATACGAAAATTGTTAAAGGGGTGCCATATTTATCGAAATTATATTTCGCATATTTCTTGCATAGAATAAAAAAAGTGTTTAAAAAGCCCAAATTAAGTTTTTTTCATTTTTATATAGAAAAATAGGAGAATATTCAATTTATTCAAGCTGGGGGATGTATCAAGGACATGTACAGGAGAACTCATTCATGTTTCTCAGTGGGATAAAGAGCACTAAAATTGGATATATTAAAATTCGTATAGACTTGCTCACGACAACGTCATGAACTTGGATATTCACTTGTCACTCATCCCGTTTCAGCAGAAATTCTGATTTCTCGAATTTTTCGCAGAGTGTTATTCATGTTATATATGGTGTGTAATTTCAAAACCAATCTGCGATTCTTCAATATTCCTATTGCATCAAGTATATATTCAATGTACTATATATTCATAATTGAACTTCTTGTTGTGGGAGATTACTGTCTCAGAAATCATCTTACTATGAGTGCCTTCATATAAGCCGATAGATATCTACCAAAATGACAAATATTGAATCGTTTATCAGTTTTCCAAACCTAGAACAACATTCCTGAAAGTATAAAAGAGGAATGAAAACATCCAAGAATTATACGGATTAGATTATTCCTCAGCGTTCAACAAAGTTAATTTTCATATCACTAGAAACATTTTCATATTGTTTTCAGTTGCTCCAAGAAACGTCGTGTAATATTTTTCAAATAACTCGAACATCAAACACAAATAGGTAAGCTCATGCTGAAAGTGCTTTCAGACTACGAGTGCTACTTTATCCTCCAAAGCTATTTCCTTCATCATTCATGCAAAAACATACTGCACATTTTCCCTGAGTCTGTTCTATATTTGCACAAGTTGTTGCCGTTGGTTCATTGTGGTTCAACCTTGTTTGCTTTCATCAACTAGAGTGTGTGGAAGCAGAGATTGTATATATGTGAAACAGTCGACTTAAATTGTTGAATTTTGAGAACATTTTTTCAATAAGTGATTCTCGTCAATCCTCTTAGTTTCACACATATCAATATAGATGGTGGAGTTTGGCCAATGATAGAGTTATTTTATCCTGTCGTAATATCCAATGAGGTGTTTTTGAGAAAAACATTACTAACGTGTGGAATTTGAAGCTCCAAAGTTTTTACGAAATTTGGGTAGGTATATTTGTGTACGAAAGAGGGACTTCATATAAATCCCAGCAGATTTACCAGCAGGCAAGAATGCGAACTGAAAGCTCCAACCGTGAATGGAACTCGGTTATAATTTTTCAAGGAAATGAAATATTTGGACGTGATAATCAATTGAAAACTAACATGGAATAGTCACGTCAATTATATCATTTCCAAAGCTATAGTAGCAAACTGGACTTGCCGCAGAGTGTTTGGAACTACATGGGGTTTGAAGCCGATGATTTTTTATGGGTTATTTCAAGAAATACGAGGTGTTGGTAACCGCTTCCACTTCCAAGGAATGAACCAATGTGTGTCAGTCTCAGGGTCCCTTGTATTTCAATGTCCCCCAATACATCAATTGATAACCTCACTGCCAACTGTTCTTTGACATTTTCGGGGGATCATGTTTTCTTTGCGATTCCAAAGCAATTCGAAATATATCTTTAGACTCCGCTTTTCAGTACGTTTTTTCAATACCGACTCATAGGTGAATTATGAAGTCATCTGTGTTACTTATACAGCCAACCTCACTTTCTCTCTGCGAGAAATTTTCAAGTTCCCACCGTAGTCTTACTTTTCTATGCAGATGTCGAGATAAAAGGATCAGATCTCAATTGACATCCGTCAGTTGAAAAAGCGAAAAAGACTCTGCGAGAAAAAAATCCAAATTATAAAACAATTGAAGGAGATTCAGAAGATTTTGAGAACGGGGGCATATATAGTCTCCGAAACGTCAAGCAAAAACTATATAGAGAAGTATCTTTTGAATTTTTTAATGATTTTTTTGATAGGCAAATTCAGAAAACGGCAAGCCATTGACAAATTGAATCATTTTTCTATAGGAAATATAATTTGGTGAACGCAATAACTTATCGGGGTGAACTAATCAGTTTGCCCTTTCTACACTTGTATAGATTTTCCAGATTATATTTTCATTTTCAGACTGTGGAAGGTTACCCAAAAAACATGTCAAGAAACGTTGTTCCTCCACAAAAAACCACATCCATTCAATATGTAAGATTTTATTACTCACATCGCACAGTGGTCTCCGTGACGGAAAAAATGGAACAAATTTTCAATTTTTGCTTGATTGCCTCTCTAACTATAAAAAAATCATGAAAAAAATATATATTTTTTTTGTCACAAACGGGTAGTTTTTAGGAGGGGTGATTGAAAAAAAACAATGTTGAACCTTTTTTCGCGAAATTGCTCTGAAAGCGGACGAGAATCATGGGACAACAAAACAAAAATTTGTCACAAAGGGGTAGTTTTCAAAAGGGGTGGTTTAACAAAAAAAAAACAGATTCGAACTTTTTTTTCACGAAATTGCTTTGTAGACTGACGAAAATCGTGGAAAAAATATTTTACAAAAATTGTCACGATTGCTTTCAGAAGGGGTGGTATGAAAAAAAAATCAGATTCGAGCATTTTTTCAAATTGCACAAAGGGGTGGTTAAAAAAATTCAGATTGCCTTTTAAAAAAAGAAAACAAATATTTAGAAGGGGGGCTGAAAAATGAAATTTGAGATTCAAGCCTTTCTGGCTGAATTGTTTTCAGAGCTCACGAAAATCATGGAAAACGGCAAAGGGGATGGTGCCAACTTTGGTAACTTGGACAGTCATATTCTACTAAAAAATTTCGACTTTTTACAAAATAATTTGGTGTTAATTTATTGTGGGTCGAAATATGTTTGATACATTTCTGATACACTCCTGCAGAGACTCACAATTAATTAAATATTTAAAAAAAGAAGTATGAGCCAGCAAATTTTTTATATGTTCTTATGAAGATTTCAGGCTACCCATAAGATAATTCTTCAGAGCTCGAAGTCGTGGGGCAAGTCTAACGGAAATTGAGAATGTACTCACTTCATTCTGATAACAGCACAGAAAGTAACCAATAATAACTGAGTAAATGATCAACCAATATTTATTTTATCAAACATGAAATAAGAACTACACACCTTGACTGACTTTTCACCTGAAGTTCACAGGAATTATTCACAAGAGAATATTTCTGGAGCTAATCGAATTCGGAAGGAAAAGTACACGTATGACGCCGAGAAACGTACATGATATAATGGTCGTGTTTGAGGGGCTGGAATGCGCATATGTTTCGGAATAATTACCTGCAATTCTGAGAAAAGGTTATCTGGTCTTCTGTTTACCCTCTCGTGAAGTAGAACGAAAACTATACCAAAATTCGAATAAGATTCGCTCTTTGGTTTGTTTGGACTACTGTGCATCTAATCAGGGTGAAACTAATAACACTCAGATGTGCCAACTTTCATAGTGATCGATCAAACGTTGTCGGAGTATCAATCTCATACATATATAGCAACATCCATATTCATATACACAGATTTCGGAAATTAAAACAATCACCACTTGTTTTTGTATAGTACTTGAAATTCATTTCAGTATTAAGAAAACGTCACTTCCTTGTGGTGAAAAATATAAATAAATAATAAAATGAAGAACCACAAAACTCAAACCATCAGTATCGATTCAGTATATCTCAACTTCAACTGAATACAATTAGAAGTGCACAACTCTGATAGATCCAACTCCATACAGTTGAAACGATCACTCATCTATAATTCAAGTTAATTGCTTTATCGACGTTCCTTTTTTTTAAGCGATATGTCAACAATTTGTAGGTTATAACAGAGCGGAATAAGGAAACACCATGAATAATGGAGCAGGGGAAATGTAGTTGGATTCGCATCATTGATGTATATAGTACTGAATAAATGATGATCATATTACTGGAGCCAACCAGAACTTTTATGGAGAATTACATTTCTTCAGTTTTATTTGTGGATGACTGAATGCGATGTAGGCATTGTAATATACCTAATATTCACGGTTTAACAAACATAAAACCATCACAACAATTTTTATCACGTGTAGCCTTTTGTTGATTCAATATAAATAACTGTTTTCTTGCCACGAAGTGGAGATAAATATGTGATGACAGAATAGTCATTTGGGAACCAGTTGGGAAAAGTACTATTTTTCGTAACAAGTGGATTTCTGCGGAATGAGCGCAGCGAGTTCCGCGGAAGAAAGCGAATTACGAAAAATAGTGTTTTCCAACGTGTTTCACACAATTTTTTTTCTAATTTTTAATATGATGTGTTCCTTTTCAATCCAAGTTAAGAATATAAAATATATATATATATATATATATTATATATATATATATATATATATATATATATATATATATATATATATATATATATATATATATATATATATATATATATATATACAGAGTGGCTACTTTTTTAATGGGATTGTATTGGTAACTTTTAAACCATAAGAGTTAGAAGGTCGGTCAAATGGAGAAAAAGTTGCATTCATAGAAGCATTGTCAAGCAGTTCGAACAAATCGAGATTATCAGGGCCGGTTATTGAGATATCATAAGGAAAGTAAATTCTGTCATTTTGATTTTTCTTTTTTTCCCACTTTATTTCGAATATTATCAAAAAATGTCACAGGAGTTTTTTATTTGACAATAAATTATCCTCAATTTGACATGATCAGATTTTGTATCCATCGTTTCGTACGCTCTGGGCCGCCCTCAACCTATTTTTTTTCAATACGGATCTGCATATTTTATGACACTTTTCGAGATAACTTTTAACGCTGAATTCAACGATATATCATACAATGTCCTTCAAAGTTGATTTTCAGGTGATTTCGACCCTTATCCAAATTTCTTTGGGTCGGATGTGTATTACATTTAGGTACCTTTAGTTTAATCAACAACAAGCAATACATTTCGATAAGAAAATCAACTAACTCATCTTCTACTGAATGGAACGTAACAGAATCAAAGCAAGAAACAAGTGATAATTATTTACAAATTTCAAGAGGTGAAAAACCTAATTCATAATAATTAAACGAAACTATCATTTTATGAAAGAAAAATCAAATGATTATTCGAAAGTAAATGATGAACATTAATGAAGTGTTCGAAATGTCCACCATTTTGTAAAATGCACTTTGCGGTTCTATGACTATTCCTGAGTTGTGTGGACCACATCCGTCTTGTTGGAACCATGGACTTATTACGCCGATACCGTATAGGAAGATCATCCAACATTTCTTCCATAATTTCTACATATTTTGCTCCGGTTAGGTTGCCGTCAATAAAATAGGGTCCCAGTAATTTATTATTAAACAAACCGCACCATATGTTCGAAGAAAAACGATATTAATGTCTAACTTCATGAATCAAGTGAGGATTTTCTGTGGCATAAAAATGTTTGTTCCTTCGATTGAACATGCCAGAATTTGTGAATGTCGTTTCGTCTCCCCAAATGATATTGTGCGCAAAATTGTTGTTATTCCGCACCTTCCGTTGAAACCGATTACAGAACTGCAACCTTCTCTCAGAATCATTGCGATATAGTTTTTGCACGGCTTGGTATTTATAGTCATGGTATCCGTGTCTCTTGAGTATTTTATCAACAGCACTTTTTGATAAATTGCATTCACTGGCCATAGTTCTCGATCCTATTCCGGGATTCATTTGAATTTGGGCCAGAACATTGATATCATTGATAAGCTCGTTTCGTCGTACATAAGGACCTCTAGGTTTGATGACTGAATTATGTGCAAGTAACGTTGTAGATAAACGTCGAAACATTTTAATATTTGGTGTTGTTCTTTCAGGATATAATTCACCATACCTTTGTTGTGCTTTGAACGAATTTCTATCCAGTTTTATGTACACTTCGTACATATCTCTCTTCTCTTCATTTGTGTATCTTACCATATCGAATAAGTTAAAGTGAAGTGACAAATAATATGACATTTCTTGTTATGTTCTTTTTTATCCACGGCCTACTACTTGAAAATAATACATTCAATAAACCTAGAGTTGTGTGTATGTAAGAAAAAATAAGTCTATCAACGATATCAATGTTCTGACACAAATTCAATTGAACCCAGAAAAAAATCGAGAACTGTGGCCAGTGAATGCAATTTATCAAAAACTGCTGTTAATAAAATAGTCAAGAGACGCGAATACAATGATTTTAAATTTGAATACCAAGCATTGCAAAAATTATATCGTAATGATCTCAAAATAAAGTTTGATTCTGTAATCTGTTTCAACGGAATAAATGACAAATCCAACAATAATGATTCCTCGCGAGAAGATTGAGAACGTATTGGAAGGTATTCAAGGAGACGAAATAAGCAAATGTATAAGAAGTATGGGTTCCAGAACCACAAAGTGCATTTTACAGAATGGTGGACATTTCGAACACTTACTTCATCAATGTTCATCATTTACTTTCGAACAATCATTTGATTTTTCTTTCATTAAATGATAGTTTCGTTTAATTATCATGAATTAGGTTTTTCACCTCTTGAAATTTGTAAATGATTATTACATGTTTCTTGCTTTGATTCTGTTACGTTCCATTCAGTTGAAGATGAGTTAGTTGATTTTCTTATCGAAATGTGTTGCATGTTGTTAATTAAACTAAAGGTACCTAAATGTAATACAGATCCGACCCAAAGAAATTTGGTTAAGGGTCCAAATCACCTGAAAATCAACTTTGAATGACATTGTATGATATATCGTTGAAATCAGCGTTAAAAGTTATTCCGAAAGGTGTCATAAAATATGTAGGTCCGTATTGAAAAAAATGAGGTTGAGGGTGGCCCAGAGCGTACGAAACGTTGGATACGAAATCTGATTATGTCAAATTGAGGATAATTTACTGTCGAATAAAAAATGTATGAGACATTTTTTGATAATATTCGAAATAAAGTGGGAAAAAAAGAAAAATCAAAATGACAGAATTTACTTTTCTTATGATATCTCAAAAACCGGCCCTGATAATCTCGATTTGTTTGAACTGTTCGACAATGCTTCTATGAATGCAACTTTTTCTCCATTTGACCGACCTTCTAACTCTTATGGTTTAAAAGTTACCAATACAATCCCATTGAAAAAGTGGCCACTCTGTATATATATATATATATATATATATATTTGAGAAAACTAAAGAATACGCTTCTTATGATAATTATAACTTATTATGCCAATTTACATTTTATAAAAAGTTGTCTGATGTGGGGTTCCGAACCCACGCTCCCTTTCAAGAACTAAACCTAAACCTGGCGCCTCAGAACGCTGGTAAGTAAAGATGTTTACAAGTTGGCTAAAATGTCAGCGGGGGTCAAGATCACCATTTTTCAAATTGTGTTATTAATATTTATAATTAGTTTTTACCATACATATTATGTATCAAATTTGAAGAAAATTAGATCTTCATAATATGTACAAAGAATATAATAACAATAAATATTTTAGCCTTCAAATTATAATAAATTTTATTCCTGTATTTTTGCAACTAATTGTGAAATTACTTCTCCTAATTTTGACATTCAAAGTGTCACTTTTCAAAACTCGTTGACGGTACCAAATGTCTGACTTTCATCACCAGTTGCGAAAAGTAAAATTTTTCGCAACCGGTAATGAAATAGTATATCCTCCCGAGATCCCAGGAAAAACTACTCAACACATAGCAATGAAAACTTCACCAATGATTTAACATATCGCAAAAACTTTTTTTTAGATTTTTCTTGTATACCGTTTTTGAAAAAAAAATGTTTTCAACCAGATGGACATTTGACCTCAGTCAAGTCAAAACTATAACAAAGAAAAATGAAATAAGGTGGTTTAGAACTAAATATAATGTTAAAATTCAAAGATATATATGAAAATCAGAAAAACAGTTGCGCTCACTGGTAACACAAAAATATGCACTACACCTTTCGCAAAAAAAAAATATTTTTTTGACAATTTTTGTACTTGCACCTCATAGAATTCGCAACTTTGGCTACTTGAGACGAATGTAATTTATATCATGAAGAAGTTGGAGTGGACTTCGGTATAACCCTCAGGGTTATTTCTTGTAGTGAGTCGTTAGGGTAAGACCGTGTTTTCGTCATTTGTATGATTATCAGTGAAGAAGGAATCTGCAACTTCAAGCTCAAATGCATGAAATTGCAAAATATCTTTTGGAGCATCACCCCATTTCTTCCCCACGTTATAAAATCCAGGAATTTGCTATTGCTAGATCAATCAAGTGAAAAATGGTTTTGACAGTCCACTTTTCCGTTCTTGCAGACATTCGATAATAGCTTATTATTCGGTCTATTAAGTCAATACCGCCCATTGAGTAGTCGTAGCATTTTAAAATGCTGGCCCCTGCATTTTAAAATGCTACGACTACTCAATGGGCGGTATTGACTTAATAGACCGAATAATAAGCTATTATCGAATGTCTGCAAGAACGGAAAAGTGGACTGTCAAAACAAGCATGTACTTGGAATCTTTTTCGGACCATCTTTTACAGTTATCGGTAGGATGTTGTCCTAATGCTGTTGAAGCTAGTAATATTGGTTTTTGTTCAAACCATTGTATAATATTTACTTTTCCATCATTTCTAACTTTGTTCTGTAAAACCTCTGGGATTTGTTTAAATTACTTTCTCCGCTGTCAAATGCACAGCCGCTGGCATCCGTGATATCATAATTGACCCGGTGCAAACTATACCTTTTTTTGGTAAATATTCTAGAAGAGGTATTGTCGTAAAGAAACGATCAACAAATACCTGGGTTCCAGGTTTTAATGACCTTGTTAATCATATCACAGCAGCTGTCTTCAATCCTAGATTCACGTCACAATCCTCCAGTAATGTGCCTTTCCCTTGGTTAATCTCAAAATTTAGAATTAAACCCTCTGGGGTGGCACACACAAAATTTTTCATACTATGTGCCGTTGCTCTAAAGACAAACAGAAGTTTTATTTTATCAGCAAGTGGTTTGATCTTCCAAAGTTTATATTTTTTTCGTATTTCCTCCGATACATCTCTGTCTACCACCACTTTCAGATGACTTGTAATACTAGAAAATCTTTTGCGGGTCATACTTTCAGAGATTTTTGACACTCGGGTGAGGCTAGCCCAATACATTTTAATCTTCCATGATCTTCGTCAAACAGCAAGTACTTTTTGTTGCCAAACATTGCTGAACAAAACAAAGAATTAATTTTCAGGTTATCATGATATTGTTGTAATTCAGATTTCATGTCCATCACAATGGACACGAAAATATTTCGTCTCCAGAAAGAAAATTTCACTACAAATCAACATGAATTTAATTGAATAATAGGATTAGACCTTCCTAATATTAGTCCCGATTTTTCTATTTCAAATTTCAAAAGGTTTGATAAAAACTTACACTCAATCGTTTGCTTTCCAAAGGCACTCATGATCACATCACTTTACTTGTTTACACAAATATATTACGTCAACTGAACTCGCTTGATAAATGCATAGAAAACATCACAGATATGTCCACTGCGTTGGACAACTGACTTTTACAGCAAACGAGGGGTAATTTAGTTTTCAATACGAACATAAAGAGGTGTCCATAAAAATGGACGTTGGATCTCAGGAGGATATTGTACAACGAGCACGGAATGACATACATTTCCTACGAGTATGAAAGTTTGCAGCACGAGCTGCAAGCGAGTTCTGCAAATCATACGAGTAGGAAATGGTAATTCCGTGCGAGTTTCACACTATACTTTTTCTACGACTGGTATAATATACAGTGTAAGTAAAAACCAATAAACATGAGAAATGTACTTTCATTAATTAATTGAAAAAAATAACGTACTAGGTAAATGTGTTAAGCGCCTACTAAAATAATCGCGAAAAAATATCTTCTCATTTGTTAAGAACAATATTCAATGTTACATTGGTACAATCATTAGAAACAAATTTTTGGGAAGTAGAATCCGTTTTTTTAAGGGAAAAGTTGACATTATTAACATTTTCTGTAACTGATGTCGATGGAAGGTCTGACAACTTATTGATCGACCCTAATATTTTATTGGCTATGTTATTTCGACTAGTCAGGGACTCTTCGATGTAACCCTCAGCTACTGTTGTAGAGCGCCAGCCACCATGCCGTGTTAATGTCGTTATATCTTCGCCACTATCTATCAATATTGTAGCTGAAGATCGGCGAAAACAGTGGCCGGTGTATAACTCAAGATTCGGAAGTTTTAAGTATGAAGCAATTAGTTTTCCCATATTTCCTTTTTTATTCATTTCAATTTTTTGGACAGTGCATTTTCCTTTCTGATAATTTAGAAAAAAATAAGCATCGTTGACATTACTTGGTCGCAGATTCCAATATGTTTTCACAATGTTAGCATATTCTCCCGTAACAGTAAATTTTCGAAGATTTTTTGTTTTAGTGTTCGGAATATGGACCAAAACTGCGGCACCTGAATCTTCAAAATCGTGAATTTTCATTTTGTACATCTCATCTCTCCTACAAGCACCCATAATTCCCATGATAAGTACAACCTGCAATGAAAAAATATAAAAAAATTATAATTAATTAACTGATTGTTGTGGAACTTACTTTTGCTACAAGGTATTCGTTGTCTGGGGCTTCTTTGATGAACGTATCAATCTCCTGCGTTGTGAAAACTTTAGATTTTTTTGCTTTGTATCCATCTGATTTCAGCTTTAGAAATGCTCCCAATTTGGAATATTTACTGATATTCACGCCATTATTGATACTAAGCATCGTTTTTAACATGCTATAGTGTGCCCATAAAGTGGAAGATTCAAATTTATTCGATATATTTCCAAAGTAAGCCATCAGAACATTCTCTGAACGAGAACTAGTTTTCTATTCTTTGCACCAGTCTATGAATAGGGTATACGAAACTGTGTATTTTTCTTTAGATTTTTCAGGCACTAAATTTAATGAAGCGTTATTTAAATATTGAATTGTCACTTATGTTTGTGATTATATTGTCTGTATGGTAACGGCAATGTTACCTGGTTACGGCGTCTTTTGTTTTATTTACTCCACGCCTCTTTTGTCGTGACGATGATTGCCAAAATTCACCCGTGCGTTTTTCAGACATTGTGCACTAGTTGCCCAGCAACTAGTGCGTAATGAAAATGAGTATTATAATGTACTACATTCAGAAATCATCATTGAACATACAATGAAGGTATTTTGTGACAGTCGTAGAAAAACTAAATTTCACCATTAGTTGCAAAAAATACATGAATACGATTTGTTATAATTTCAAGGCTAAACTACTTGAAGTACTTCTCTATTGTTATTATATTCTCTGTATATATTATGAAGATTTAATTTTATTCAAATTTAATACATAATATGTGTGGTAAAAACTAGTTATACATATTAATAACACAATTTGAACAATTGGTGATATTGACCCCAGGGGACAACGTAGTTTTCTGGGTACAATACTTGCTTCCATAGAAACGAGGTAACAAATGAACATCCCCGAACTTATTTGACGATTTAGAAATGATTATAGGAGGGACTTTTCAACACGCTTTTATTAGCTTCACTTGTAAGTTTGTAACTGAATATCTCTCATATTAATTTTCACCGACTTCCAGACACGTATTAAGAATTTATGACAATACAACAATTTGTCTGAAAAATCATGAAATATAATTAATTCAAAATTATGGTTAGCTAACTTGTAAACATCCTCACATTGGCCGAGTGGTCTAAGGCGCCAGGTTTAAGTTTAGTTCTTGAAACTGAGCGTGGGTTCGAAACCCCACACCAGACCTACTTTTTTCAATATAAATTGGAATAATATGTTAGAATAATTATAAGACTGAAAAGTAAAAAATTTGATTATATTTAAAAAAACTGAAGAGCACGCTTTTAACGCATTAAAAAGTAAAAAATAATCACAAAATTCAACGACTACGTCAAAAAGCGTGGGGTGCTTTGTAGAAATTATTTGAAAGTATTATGTTTCTCGAAGATATACGTAACCAATAACCACACTATTCTTTTTGGCATAGTCGTTGAATATTAAAATAATGTTTTACTTTTTATTGCGTTAAAAGCCTGTTCTTTAGTTTTTTAAAATATATATTTTTTTATAGATTCAATTTGAATTGAAAATGATCACATCATATTCAAACTTAGAAAAAATATTGTGTGAAACAAGTTGGGAAACACAACTTTTCGTAACTTGCTTTCTTTTGCGGACCTCGTTCCGCTCGATCCGCAGAAATCCGCTCGTTACGAAAAATAGTGCTTTCACAACTGGTTGCACAATAGTTATTTCTGTAGTTCATGTTGAAAATTTAGAAAATATATATATATATATATATATATATATATATATATATGAACAGTATCAAATTATAGATAGCGACACCTATAATCTGTGTGGTGGAGCTTAGACCTGTCATCGTGGAATTTTGAAGATACGAGATTTCGTACAACATCAATAGGTCACCGACAGATGCCAGCATAGACCAACCCACGATACCAATAGTCGTACTCCTAGTGCGTTTTAGGGACGCAATACAAATAACGAGAATATGAGAAATCTGTTACGAATCGTCCCTAAAACGCACTAGGAGTACGACTATTGGTATCGTGGGTTGGTCTATGCTGGCATCTGTCGGTGACCTATTGATGTTGTACGAAATCTCGTATCTTCAAAATTCCACGATGACAGGTCTAAGCTCCACCACACAGATTATAGGTGTCGCTATCTATAATTTGATACTGTTCATATTTCCGTACGTACCGATTGGTAATAACCTACGAGATATCTGATACGAATTTGAAAGAGACCACAAGCCGTCCTGATGATTGGGAAACCATGAAACAGGCTGTAGACGGATGGTGATCTCCTTTGGATTCGTAACAGATTTCTCATATTCTCGTTATATATATATATATATATATATATATATATATATATTTAAGACAACTAACTTTTAACGCACTGAAAAGAAAAAAATATTTCAATATTCAACGACTATTATAAAAAGCATGGGGTGTTTTTTTGTTACCTATCTTTGAGAACCATAATACTTTCAATTGATTTCGACAAAGCACCCCATGCTTTTTGGCATCGTCGTTGCATATTAAAATTATTTTTTACTTTTTAGTGCGTTGAAAGCGTGTTCTTTTGTTTTTAAAATATAATTTATTTTTACTTTTCAGTCTTATATAATTTCTAACATTTATACCAATTTTAATTAAAAAAAGAATGATTGGTGTGGGGTTTCGACCTCACGCGCCGTTTCAAGAACTAAACTTGAACCTGGCGCCTTAGACCGCAGGTGAGTAAGGATGTTAACAAGTTGGCTGAAATGTCATCTGGGGTCGATATCACCAATTGTTCAAATTGTGTTATTTATATTTATAATTAGTTTTTACCATACATACCATGTATTGAATTTGAATGAAATTAAATCTTCATAATATGTACAAAGAATATGATAACAATAAAGAAGTACTGCAAGTAGTTTAGCCTTAAAATTATAATAAATTTTATTCCTGTATTTTTTGCAACTAATGGTGAAATCTTCTTTTCATCACCAATTGCGAAAAATTTTACTTTTCGTAACTGGTGATGAAAAGTAAGACATTTCATAACGTCAACGAGTTTCAAATAGTGTCACTTTAAATGTCAAAAACGGAAAAATGTATTCATACAAACGTGAAACAGATAAATTTCCTACTAATTAATATAATTACTCTATTGTTATGAAAATGACACTTATTCCTCTCTCAATATGAAAATTGCGGCATTAGTTTCATACGGCAACCGTAATACCTTTTTTTCCTAAAAATTTTTAATATTCAAAGTTATATTTGGATTTATATGTCATCTCCATAGTACACTCATATAGGTGCCAGAACAGTTTAAAAGTATGTCACTGGTACTCAGTCCTTACTGAAGCATATACGATGTATTTAAGATTCTTGGAACTCCATTAGAAATTGTTTTTTATATCTCTATTCACATTTTGAACTTGTTTTTATTCGGCTTTCTATTGTCAATGACATTATAATGAGTTTTGCAGCTTCTGACATACATTCATTCACCTCACTGGAAACCTCTTCAAGTTCATTTCTGCTTTGCTCTTATACAATGTTTTCTTTATGGGTGATGATTTCAGTTTTCAACTTATTGAAGATACAGTATTTTAATTTGAAATCAAGTTAACAGTTGCATTTGTTTCATATAAGCACCGGATTGCAACTTCCTGTTTGTTTGAAAAGTAAATACCGAGATTATGTCCAATCTCTTCACCACCTTTCATTCCATCTAAATGAATATAATTTGAAATGTGTATTGTTGAATATAAATAGTGGAGTAAGGGTCTATTTATGCAACAATATCACTATCATAGTCCTAGTCACAGTCTCTGTCTCAATCATAAAATCGAGTTGAATCTGTACATTTCAATGGAATCATCATCATTATAATATAAAAGGAATAAAATTGCCGATTATTCATCGACTTCCCTTGACGAGTTATCATAAAATATGGAAATACGAGTGCGTAGCACGAGTTGTATTGCCTAAAATTTTATGATAACGAGTAATTGTGAAGGAGAAAAATATTTAGCACAATTTGATCATACTGTATATTTTCATTGTGGGAGACGGAGTTCAACAGCGCGAAATCCACTATACAAATTTAATGAAATAAAATGAAATCGTGAAAGCACCTGAGGAAAAACGTCGGTGCGCTTTGAGATAATGACGCATTCTCTGAATGCTGAATAGAAAGACATAAACGCCCCCAGTCGAATGAACTGAAAAAAAAAACAACAACCCAAGACTCCCGAGGGATTTCACAGGAAACCTCTGAATTATTTAGAGACGTACTAAATTCAACACCGATTCCTTCTCTGGACATAAATTCCACCGATCCCACATTATTTTACTTTTTAGTACTGGGGAGATGTTTTCTTTACTTTGAACGAATCTTAATTTTTAAACGAACCGGAAACACGTTTCTAGGATTTATTTCACTTCTGCTCGAATTTGCCGAATGCCGAAATTCTTCACAGTTCGTTGGAAAATATTTAACGCTGATCCTGTATCAACTCAGTGTCAATATAGTAATCCTTGAAAATTGTTACGAAATCGCCACACCGTGAAGGATATTATCCACTGTTTTCACACGCTTTATATTAGCTTCACTTGTATGTCGCTTGACGCCTTGGATTAAGCCATGTTGTGGTGGCAAACCAAATGCCACCACAACATGGCTTAATCCGAGGCGTCAAGCGACCCGTGCCGAGGGATGGATGATACCTGAGCCAGTCAGGTATAAAAAAACGGAGCCTCTGGGATACATGGTGACCTCCCAGAGTAATCTGCCTTACACCTGCGCAGGGGGCACCGCAGGTGTGGACGACCCTTTCCCTACACAAACAACCCTGGGAACTTCCAGTTGAAGAAGACCCAACACCGATAGCGGGTATGGAAGTCGAGGAGATTCCAGTTGAATCACACTCGGCACCAGAAACCGTAAACCCAACCGAGGAGGGATCAGCAGATGGTCGAACACCTACTGAGAAACTCCCGGAAACAGAGTGGATTCCAAAGCCATTTGGTAAAATGGAAACCAAAAAGATTCTTCAGCTCATCAAAACCCAGGACATGGGGATAGATACTGAAGAATGGCTTGTCATCAAGAGACAAGAGGAGGCCTCGAGTCTAACTCTTGTCTTTCAATCTTCGACTGTGACGCCCTAAGTAGTAGGCGACACAGAATCTTTGGAGAGATCAGCCCGGAAACAGGCATGAATCCGAAGAACCTTATCAACAGGCTTCTAAACCTAATTAAAGGCACAAACCTGTTTGAATGAGGAACCACTGTTGACAGAGTGATACAATAGACCCCAGCTGGTCGCAGTGTCAAGGGAAGCTAAGTGCCAACCCTGTCTCTGGTTCGTCAGTCTTAAACCAACCAACCAACCATGTTTTATTTGTTTGTAACCGACTCCTTTTGGCGCGATTTTGACCCACTTCCAGACGTACGAATGATTTGAAATTTGGCAGGTGTACATAATTCCTGAGACAATGCATTAAAAAAAATTTGTTTGAGAAAAAAACAAAATGGCTGCTCCAATATGGCGTACGAATTTTGTGATTATGGTTTGATTTGCTTCAAAATTGGTATCTGAGTGTTTTCGTGGTCAGACATTATGATTCTGATAATAACAATTCAAAACTGAAAAATTCAAGATGACGGGTCCAAAATGGTAGACGAGTTTTGTGATTATGGTCCGATTTATTCAAAATTGGTATGTGGGGATTTTTGGGGTCCAATATTGAGATTCTTTTGTAAAAACTTTAAAATTCCAGATGACGGCTCCAAAATGGCGGACGAGTTTTGTGATTATGGTCCAATTTCATTCAAAATTGGAATTTGGGGGTTTTTGGGGTCGGAGATTATGATTATGTTGTCAGAATTGGAGTATTCAAGATGGCGGCCCCAACATGGCGGACGAGTTTTGTGATTAAAGTCCGATTCTATTCAAAATTGGGGAATAATAGTTGAAAAAATTAAATAATAATAATAATAGTTTGAAAAACTAAAGAACACGCTTCCATAGAAAACAAAACTAAAAAATTGAAAATAAATAATAGTTTAAAAACTTAAGAACACGCTTCAATAGAGAACTAAACTAAAAAGTAGAAAATAATTTTAAATGAGTTTGAAATAAGAATACAGTGATTAACAACAAATTCATTTCATCGTAAGAAAGCGTGGGGTGCTTTTTAACCTTACACTAGTGGCGCCCTATATTCGATCACAACTGGTGGTGCCGGGTCTTATAGACCCTCAATTTAAAAAAAATATTGACTGCAGTTGCAAATTTTTTCAGATGTTATTTGGTATGTAGTCTTCAACATCTCTATATACTGTTCACAAAAAACTTGATTTTGATCAGGAACTTGTTATATATTTGAAAAATTGACGATGATACTGTGACTACCTAATTTCTTGACTAAAAATACTAGATTCGTTAAAAATATATATTTTAACAAAAATAATAATCATAATTTCTGATGAATTCGTCAGCTTATATATAAAATTGCTCATTTGTTTGGATTTTGAGATTTCCCAAGACAGTTAGAACATATAATATTGACATGACTCAGACATAAAAATGTTTTACATGTAACACAATAATATTTAGTTTTTCTGTCTTTGTGACATTCAGAACACCTTTTTCTGGTCCCATGAGGAATATCTGGTTGTTCTTCATGACCAGCTACAGTACCAGCTACTTCACGACGTCTTTGTTGCACGTTGGTTGGTACATTGGCTGCCAAAGAACGGCGTTTCAAATGGTCATCTACCAACGATAGTGCGACGGTTTTCAGGAACTTTCGTCTCAACAACTTCGAAGCACGATTATTGGCAGTATGTATTACTTGAGCATTGATCCCAGCAATGTTCATGAGTGCATAAAAAATTACCATAGGCCATCGTCTCGTTTTACGTGCAACATCATAGTTTGACGATAACAGGTCTACTGTATCAACCCCACCTTTTGTTGAATTATAGAACGTGATTATTTCTGGTTTATATTTTTCAACTGACGTAGGATTAATGCTGTCATCATGATGGAGGCTGGAGGCCAGTATAACTTTTTTTTCTCTTTTTTGGAATATACGACACCAAAGTTATATTCTCTTGATATGCAAACATACTGGACATAACTGGTCTGATATTTATGTTCAGAAACTCAATCGAAAGTTCTCGTTTGTTCTTTCGAATGGTGCCAACATGAGTCAATTTATAATCTCGTAATAAAGAGTCGATCAGTTTGATACTTGTAAACCAATTATCGCAAGTGAGGTTGCGGCCTGTTTTGGATATAGGCTCAATCAACCGTAACACTATACTTGCCGCATCGTTGTCCACTTGAAATGGTCCTTCTGGTTGTTGCCCAACATAAACTTCTAAATTCTGTGTATAAAACATTTCCGAATCTACTAAGGAGAACATCTTCAAACCATATTTATTGGGTTTGCTGGGAATATATTGTCGGAACCCACATCTGCCTCTGAACCCCAACAGCATCTCGTCTATGGTTGTGTACTCACTGACAGTATAGTTGATTTTGCAGTTGTTCACGAATAATTCAAATATCGACTTAATCGGAGCTTATTTGTCAGTAGCTTTTCGAAATTCTCGAGCTGCCAAATCATCGAACCGTATGCATCCCAAGAGGAACGAGAATCGTTGTTGTGATATTGTGAGCCAAAATATTTCCACTCCACATCCCTTCCTATCCCACAAATGTTCAAAATTGAGCCGATTACTTTTCAAGATACCAGCCATGTATAGAAGTCCAAGTAAAGCCCGAATTTCTGCTTTATCCGTAAGACGAGCTGAACTTTGTCGTGTGAAATTCACTGATATTGTTTCGATGAATTTATTCGTCTCCTCCACAATAATATCCAATATGACATCAGAAAAAAAAGCTCCCAACATTCGATTGGTGATTTAGCTTGCTTAGCTGGAGGTCTCACACCAGGAAGATGAATGACTTTATTTTCCGATCTAGTGCGTACGTTTCTGGGAGGCACATGTTTTTTCCAGATAGTTTTTTTGTCTTTTGCAAGAAAGGTGGTGTCTTTCTTGGATCTCTTATTTCTGATAATTGAATTATCTATCTCTTCTTGCAATTCTTCGCGACCGGCATTTTCCCTCCTGAACTCAGTAACATCGTCTTCTCCACTCTGTTCGGTATCAGTATTTTCCTCCCTCACCTCAATTATATCTTCTTCGTGGTCTGATTCATCGCCAACCACTTCATCTTCAGAGAATGCATCTTCTAGTAAGCTCAAAAGTCGTGCCTGCTCTTTTTCGTAATCCATATTTGACAATTTCAACTGAAATGACATAACATCATTCAATAATTCAATTCTGATATGAATAAAATTTCTAATACTCACACTTTCTGGAAAAATGTAGAAAACAATGATAATAAATTATATTTGTTCACGCAACGTAACTGGTGGTGCTGGGTCTGTCAGGCTTTTCAAGCAACATAAACGTATTTACGGACATCCGATCAAGTGGTCAATACAGCACATGTGGCACACGCAAGAGCTAGGAAGGTACTGAGGAGCCTAGCGTCGTAGCTCGTATGACGCCAAAATGATTAGTTGGAGTAGGAGCGCTCGGGTCTCACATAATCGGCGCCACTAGTGCAAGGTTAAGATATTTTCATAATGATTCTACTTATACCAATATCTGTCCATGGAATATCAACAACAATTGACATCAAGCACCCCACGCTTTTTTACGATGAAATAAATTTGTTGTTAATCACTGTATTCTCATTTCAAACTCATTTGAAATTATTTTCTACTTTTTAGTTCAGTTTTCAATTGAAGCGTGTTCTTTAGTTTTCAAACTATTATTTATTAGATTTTATTTCAATCTACACCGAAAAAAATAATGTATATCTCCCAAATATTGAACCGTTTAATCAAATAATGAGAATTGAATTCCATTGTCGATAACCCGATAGAAAATGTATGGAAACACTAATTTTGCCAAATAACATTTTCACCCTTGTAGTGGATTTATTCCCAATAAGGGATCCAACCAGAAGTTTATTCCGAATGATTGAAGATATATTGACAGAATTCATTATTTTTTTTCTGAATATTCTCGATGACATCAAATACATTCGTTATTTCGAAAACAATCAAAATACTTCATGTAATAATTTCAAAACAAACAACAAAGTATCAAAAAGCAATTATCTCCTTTATTCAGGAAGACTTAATTATACCTGGCCTACGAGAAATAACTTATACTAATGTGAATCTACAAATATTCACGGATAATCATAAAAATCAAATCATGGATAGATAAACAGAACCTCACTTTTTCCGTGAGAGTGAAGTTTTCTTTTATAGTTTCAAAATATAGTGAAATAAAGTTCTTCAAATGTGAGATATGTTATTTGTGAAATGGTTCAGGACCGAAAGTGCACTATTAAAGTTTTTATACCTGGTTGGAACTGTTGCTGTTCAAATTATACCCTGAAACTGGATACCTTCTCCCTCCAATCGCTGTCAGGAACTCCAATACCATAAATCAGGAACTATACAGATGCGGAAATCAGCTTTGGATACGTGGATATGTTATATAATTAAGGTAATATTGGTATTGTTATACAAATGTTGGAATTATTTCATTTTTCTTTCTCTAAAAAATGTTGTGTGGCATTCGCTTGATCTCTCTGTGGCTTTGTTTGTTGTCACCTAGATACCAAATTTTCCTTGTTCTTTTTCATTTGAATTTTTGAATTCGCGCACCACATTGTCACATTCCACTGTTTGGGTTCATCTTATATAATTTATATATACAACTTTTTTTCCATTCTTATTACTATGTACAAATTTCAATAATAATTGCTTATGACACCACCCAGTTGCTATTCTCTCACAATTTCCAATTTTACATATGACCATCTATTCCCTGATTGGCTATTGTCATGAAGAAGTTTGCTGTTCTTCTATTGGCTACTTTTAGTTAGCTACAATTTCATATACTGTATGTTTAAAATTTATAAATGTGTTGATCACTTTTCATTCATGAAAATTTTATAAATCTAGACTTTTTGTTGTCTTTTTTACCAATTATGGGTTATAATCATTATAAAAGTGTATGAAATTGATTGTGTTATAGTATTTTGACATTTTTATCAAAAATTTAAAAAATTTTAATTTTTTTTTGTGGGTTTTTTCCTTTTAAAATTTATAACTGGTATAACATAACATAACAATATATATATATATATATATATATATATATATATTCTTAAATTTTTCGGAATAATGGTCTGATTCAGTCAATTCATATAATTTCTCTCAACGACGTTTCAACATGGTATTTGTCATCATCAGGTTAAAACACTTAAATTAGAAATATGGTGTTTGAGACATATTTAACTTAACACAATATTAAAATGTTTGCACTAAAATAGTATATGAGCCGGACTGTACTTTTTTGGCAGTTAAAGATCAGTTTTTATTATAATTACAATAAACAGAGTTAAAAAGGTTTCTATAAATCTGGCTTGAGTTTTCCATATCATTTCTATTGTTATATTTATATTTTCTTCAATTTTTCGGAATAATGGTCTGATTCAGTCAATTCATATAATTTCTCTCGACGACGTTTCGACATGGTATTTGTCATCATCAGGTTAAAACACTTAAATAAAAAATATTGTGTTTGAGACATATTTAACTTAACACAATACTAAAATGTATGCACTAAAATAGTATATGAGCCGGACTGTACTTTTTTGGCAGCATGTAAAGATCAGTTTCCATTATAATTACAATAAACAGAGTTAAAAAAGGTTTCTATAAATCTGGCTTGTGTTATTCATATCATTTCTATTGTTAATGCTATTGGGGTCTTTTTCAAAATGTATCATTTCAAGGAATGTTTTTACTCTTGGATTCCTGTCTTTGGTCAAAATTTCAACGTTGGTAGTGTCAAACTTATCTTGATTTTCTTTTTCGTGTTTGGAGAAGGCTGTAATGTCGGTTTTTGAGTATTTGTGGGGTTGTACTCGTTTCTGCAAATATTGTTTTGTTTGACCTATATAGGTACTGTGACAGTCTTCACACGGTATTCTTCATACTGTATGAGTTTGTTTGTTTTTTGGTATTCCTGGTTTTGATTTTGAATAAATGGTTTTGTTCGTATTTTTCAGTCGGTGTGAAATAGTTATGTTGTGTTTTTCAGTTGTTTCATTGATTTCATTCGATAGTTTGTATATATATGGTATATGTATGTATTCTGTTGTTTTCTTTTTATCATTATCATTTTCATCGTAGATCGGATGTATTCGTTTTTTTATTTTTTTTCTGCAAACTGGCTGGGGTAATTTTTTTTTAATATATTCTTGATTCTTTCTATATAATTTTTCCTTAATTTTGGGTGAGCAAGCTTTATAGCTCTGTCAGTTAAATGGGGTATGTTGAAGAAAATATCATCAAATCACTAACTTTCAAACCAATATTCTTCAAACGATAAGTGGACAACTGTTTAACTTGTATTCCTACCGACAAAATTGATGAAATTCTAGGAGAATTTGATGAATATCATCCTAGATTGAAATTCTAAATAGAAAAGAAATAGAAAAACGAAAAAAAATTCTCGACACAATAATAATATACGACAATACTGGAAAAATTTTCACAAACTGGTTTTTCAAACCAAATGCATCTAATCGTTAAACAAATAATTTGTCAAACGCACCCCTTAGTTACAAAAAAAAAATGTTATGCAGAATTTAGCTGATAGAGCTATAAAGCTTGCTCACCCAAAATTCAGGAAAAGTAATATAGAAAGAATCAAGAATATATTAAAAGGAAATAATTACCCCAGCCACTTTGCAGAAAAAACAATGGAAAATCGAATACATGCGATCTACAATAAAAGTGATAATGAAGAGAAGAAAACAACAGCATACATACCCTTACCATACATAGACAAATAAATCAATAAAACAATGGAAAAACACAACGTAACTATTCCACACCGACTGAAAAATACGAACAAAACCATTTATCCAAAACTAAAACCGGAAATACCAAAAAACAATCAAACTCATACAGTATATAGAATACCGTGTAAAGACTGGCAAAGTACCTATATGGGCCAAACAAAACAATATTTGCAGAAACGAGTACACGCCCACAAATACTCAAAAACCGACATTAAAGCCTTATCCAAACACGAAAAAAAATCAACATAAGTTTGACACTAACAACGTTGAAATTTTGACCAGAGAAAGTAATCGGAGAGGAAGAACATTCCTTGAAATGATACACATTAAAAAAGACCCCAACAGCATTAACAATAGAAATGATATCGAAAACTTAAGCCAGATCTATAACAATTTTTTTAACTTTGTTTATTGTAATTATTTTAAAAACTGATCTTTACATGCTGCCAAAAAAATTCAGTCAGGCTCATATACTAGAACTCAATACAAACAATCCGGTTCACTTATAAGGAGGGTAAGGATGAATGAAAGATAAACAAATCATTCCCGATAACTTAGAATTCGCAGTCACACACCTACAATAACGTACGTTCGAAGCGAACGCAGAAATTCAAATAAAATAATTTGTAAGGGAATACTCAAATATATCACATATATTTTTATATTGAGTTAAATAACGTGTAATATGTCGAACCATATGTTTATAAAGAATTATTTTAGTGCATACATTTTAATATCGTGTTGAGTTAAATATTTCTCAAACTCCATATTTTCAATTCAAGTGTTTCAAACAGATGATGACAAATACCATGTCGAAACGTCGTTAAGAGAAATTATATGAATGGACTGAATCAGACCTTCATTCCGAAGAATTGAAGAAAATATATATGTGGTCAAGAAACTAAGGAAAATATATATATATATATATATATATATATATATATATTTATATATATATATATATATATATATATATATATATATATATATATATATATATATATATATATATATATATATATATATATATATAAATATGTATATATATATATATATATATACAGGGTGTCCCAAACTCGATGGCCTATTAGACATTTCTGGAAAACGGGAAATAGGATTATTTTGAAAATTTGTTTTCTCGGATAATTAGTTCTGTTCTATCGATCTGAAATATTTTCAGCGCTGCGACATTGCCGCTTATATTGAAAAGTAGCAACAACTTTGATATTTTAAAGGGGACACCCTATATATTATTGCATTTCTCGCTTCGCTATTGCTTTTCAATTATTTTTGTATTATACTTCCCTATACCTATCTCCAGTGGTTTTCGAGAAATTCATTGATTTCCTTATTTTTTGTGCGAAACATAGCTTTAATCAAATGTTTATTACTGCGGTATTTGGATTCGAAGGCAGCTGAAATTCTGGTTGTAGTTTGACAATGTCCTGTGTATCAGTTGTGTCGAAGGAAATTATTTCTTCATTATACAGGGTCGTTCAAAATTTGTGATTTTACCGATACATACAAAAGTGGTGAAAAGTGCATTTTTTCAAAAGGAACATCCTGTATATTATCAAAAATCCTGAAAGACAATTCAAGTTCCTTTCAAATGATGTTTCATGTTCCTTCACCTAAATAGTCAAGTTTCCGAAATAAAAGCAAGTTTCTATAAAAATTGGATTATTTTGCCATATTTTGTATTAGGTAGCTATGAAATGTCATCAATAATAAAACGTTTGCGCGTTCATTAACGTAAATTTGATCAGAAAAGTATCAAAATGGAAATTGTTTATTCTTCATGGTCAATGTGATCAAATTATAGCAAGAACATGCAAAATGTAATATATTGAAGTGTGTGACTATCGTTTTCAATTCCCAGTATAACGAATCAAAATAGGTCATATTTCCCAATTGAAATGATTTGTAGTGTGCCGTGACCAGAAAAGAGCAAAACAATCTCCAACGACTGATACCAGGAAACTCCACTGTATACTAAAAGTATTTCTCTAAAATGAACAGAAAAAAAAATTGCTGGTAATCACCATTTAGAGAATCAATAGTTTCTGTTACTATTTGATTTTCCTTCCGTCGACAAACAGAGCATCATTGTATTTTACCATTTCTCGACTTCGAAATTGAACTATATAAATAAATATCATGTTTAAAAGTTATTATAATATATAAAATAGTAACAATAATGATAAAAATAATAAGGTGTGATCTGGTGTCCTCTTGCTCATAAAAGAGGACGAATGCACTCATAAGGGATTTTGGTGATATCGATGATATTCTGGAGTCATTGTACTCGTGCCATGTGCCTGCATGAGGGTGCTTACAGTAACTAGTGTAGTGCCGCTATAAGTTGTTCCACTATGGATGGATACAGCGTACAACTTGTATTGACATGGAGCTACATTCTCTGCTGCATGATTACTAATATCTAATCCTTCGAGAGAAAAGTCAAGGGTGGCATGTAATTTTTCCCTAAATCTCTCCATTGACGAAAATCGCTTCAAGTGAATTACTAATATTTTATAAAAGAATTTTTTCATTTCATTTTTTCCTTGCATTTACAATAGGTTGGTTTCTCTTCGCCATCTTATGTTTCTTCTCCAATAAAGAAGTTGTGACAGTCTCATCTGGCCAGTTCTCAGTGGAATATGAAGTGAAAGGTTCCAGAAGGAGTAAAAAATCAGAACAATGGCCACAGGAAGAAGAACTGTTTAGCGATGATTTCAGGTGACCAAGCAAGTTATCAAACAATTTTGAGTTGTCCATTCTTAGATATCTCGACCAAGACTCCTGTGCCTTTTTATGGTTGCTCAATGTTTCATCAATTTCTATCGAGTTAGGTTTGAGCTCCTCTATCATTCTGTTCCTATTCTAAGTTCAACGTGTAATTCAAAGTGGAATATCGCCTTTCGCTTGCGAAGGCAAAAGCAAACTCAGTGGAAAATAAATTTTGGAATTTTTATTGTTCAGACCATGATGATGGAATTCATGGGCAGAAATGTGGAAACAAAAACCAGGTAAGATACATATCTGAACAGGGTAAGATGAGAACTACTTAAATTCATTCGGAGCACAGCATATCGAAGCAAATTTGAAACAGGGAAGAACGTTTTTCGAACACATTTCCATATTCCTAAAAATAGAGGCACCAGCGCAAGGAAAAAAAACGAGCCATTTCGGTTTTCCCCGTATATTTCAAAAACGGTTCGTGATATCTTCGACTCGGAAACATTATTTCATTGTTCACTAAAATAGGCAACTGTTGTCAGTTTCAACCAACTTTGTATCATTTACCGTTTTCGAGATGACATTAGTGGTACGACATGAAAAATACGAACTGTAGGAGAAAAAATGCTTTCAAAAGTCAACAATACATCAATAATATTACTTCGTTGGCAAAAAACTTCAGCGGAATCGACTTCATCGATAAGCCTGTCATTAACGCAGTAGTACATTCAACAAGACTCCAACACACCAATTTACTTATCATTTCCATCGATATTAAACACGGTATTTACCATTTTGCCGACCGGCTTGGCACGCACTCTAAATTATTATATTTTCGTTGAGCATGTGAAACTGGAATCGATTTACTTAATGTGTGATCACATGAAAAAAACAACAACACATCTATTCAGTGGTTGTCAATTGGCGTAATTGAAGTAAAAAAATACGTGGCTTTAAATAAAAAAATATTTATGTAGAAATGATGTGAAATGAAATGATATACAGAAGCGAAGATAGACTTGCCATTGCAGATTTTTAATAGAATTCCATTTGTTCCGTCTATAGTACAGGAAACTACTTTGCTACTGCTCTTTCATTTTCTCGAAAATATGCACAGATTTGGTTCAAAACTTAGACTCGCTTGAATTCAGGACTATCAACTTGCACTCTCTTGTAATCCAATTTTGAAAATTATTCAGACAAAAAACTTTTTAATATATCACGTCGCTTAAAATTTCTTGGCGCTGCAAATGATATGAAGTGTTGTGTGAGTTTCACAATCACACATTTTCCGGACAATCTGTATGGGGTTAGGGAGCTCTATGGGGTTATAAATCTGTATGGGGATGGAATAATATATTTTTCACCTTTCAGCCCATTTTAGAAACGTTGTTTTTCTATCTGAATAATTATTTTATACTTTTTAGTCCGTTTCATAAACTTGGTATATCAAAAAGTTTTTTGCTTTTTAGTCTTATGAGAGTGAAATTTGGGAATCGATTTGAAGTTTATCTTGCAGTCGCAGATGATTCCACATCTGATTTTATGAACATCCTGTTTATATTTTCAACAGATCAATCTTGATGAGATTATGATAGACATGTGGCAAATTTCAGGTTTATTTCAGTTAGTTCAAAATGGAATGGTCCTCACTTATTTTTTCTCGTTTTTGATTTGTAACTTGAGAACTAATGGAGCAATCTCGATACTCCCACTGGACAAATTGTATAAAACGATAATTGGTAACGGAGAAAAACCGAAAAAATCGGAAAATTATTCCAAGAAATTTCACTCGGTAAGTAATCCCAAGATTAACTTTCTAGACAAGAGCCAAACCGTTTTTAAATACCAAAATTCATGAAAAATTCCTAGCAGTTTGAGGCTGGTTAGAAAATTCAGGGTAAATAATAAGTGAATTAAAATTCAGGGTAAATAATAAGTGAATTAAAAAAATATAGGATTTGAGGGTTGGATATTGATTTTTTACGATTTATGGCTGGATTATGCATCCTATTGGAAGGAGTTGTAGATGAGTGAGAAATCTAACGTTTTTGTATATATCAATATTGTTCAAACAATAATCGAATACGTAAAAACTTCAGAAAACAAGGGCTGACCTGAATAATGTGCCCGTCACTATAAATATTGTGCCCGTCACTTTTAAAAAAGTAAAATATAAAATTGTTTTGATTTCCTTGATGCACTTCATTGCAGCAGACCTGAATGCGTCATAGATGGTCCGATTTCAATTTGTTTCGAAGATTTTGAGAGTTGAGGTATATTACTACAAAACGGCTATTCTCATTTTGCATTAAAATGCTGCGAAATAGGTAAGAAATACTTGCAAATATGACCTGGAACCGGCGAGAGCATGAAGGCGGCTCAGGAGTGGGGTTATAGCAGCAGATTCATAACGGGCGCAGGCGCTTGTATTACTTTTCAAACGCTTTTCCGCTTCTGCTCACTACTCAGCCTCTCTCACGCACTCGCTCATTTTCGGTCATGTTTGCAAGTATTTTCCACCTTTTTTGCAGCATTTCAACTCAGAATGAGAATGTACGTTTTGTAGTACTATATTTCTCCTCTTGAAATCTTTTTGAAGAATTGTAATCGGACTACCTATGACGCATCCAGGTCTGGTGCAAAAAAGTGCATTGAAAAATTCAGATCGCAATTATGCCCAAACTAATGATCCGACAGCCCCTGAGTTTCTCACACATATTAATCACTACTATGTCGCACTACCACTTGAGAAGTGACGAAGTTATGAAGTTAAGAAAAATCAGATTTTTTTCCGGTTTTTCTTCGTTACTAATAATCCGATGGAGTCGCGTTAAGTCTCATTGTTTTGGATTCTAATTCCCTACAATTCCTCCAATGAGAATATCGAGATTGCATCATTTGTTCCCAAGTTACAATTCAGAAGAAATGAAAATTAAAAAAATGCGTTCAAATGTTAATAACAAATTAGGCAATGGCAGTTGCGAGTAGGAAACATAACAGGATATAACTACGAACAGTCGGGTATTTTTGTCACAGAATCAACAGAGTAGAAAATTTCCAATGATTGGCCTATTACAGCACATGGAAATGTGTGTCGGTGGAAATGGGAGACAAACATTTTTCAAAATTCAATAAATCTTAAACGGCTAGAAATAACCTTATTATTACGGACAAACAATCGGACAGAAAGACATGAAAACGAATTAATATTGCATTGTCGTCCATTTCTGAGTTATTTTTGAAGTTTCAAGAATATAGCTCATCGGGAAGTCAGTTCAAAATCGATTGCTCTCTAATATTATAATTATTAGACAAACGAAAAAACGGACAGACAAGAGCGCGAATTGATATTGCATTGTCATCCAGCTCTGAGCTATGTCTGGAGTTTCAAGTCTCTAGTTCATCGGGAAGTTAGTTTAAAATCGATGGCTGCCTACTATTATTATTACAGACAACAAACAAACAATAAACAGACAGACAAGGAACCGAATTAATATTGCTTTTTCATCCAGTTCTGAGCTATGTTTGAAGTTTCAAGTCTCTAGCTCATCGGACCAATTGTTTGAAATCGAGTGCTTCCTAATATTATTATTATCGCAGACCACAAGCAAACAATGAACAGACAGACATCGGTTTCTTTTTAATATAATTTCGCTGTTATATTGGGTGGATATTTGGAAGCCCTGCATCGAACCGCTCGACCAATCGGTCTTGTCATATATGAGCTCTTCAACACAGAGTACACCAACTAACAAGAGGCGAAAGAAATCCGTTTTCGAAATAACAAATTTGTGTGCACATGCGAGATTTAATTATTTCAACTGTCATTGTCAAGCATCACAACCTTTCTTCCGATTGTGTCGCAGTGTTGCCGGTTTGTGGGTTATTACTGGCATTTGCGTTCTGTTAATACATTTCAAAGCCTACAATACATTTGGAGGATTGAGAACTCCATGTGAGTACTTCATTCAGTACATTTACAAATTGGAGCAAATGTGTTGTTTACGTTTGAGAACAAATTTACCAATCATGCAATCTCAAATTCATTTCTAAATGGAATGAATGTTGTCCCCTTTTGACACGCGTACAAGTTTTTTCCACAATTGTATGTTTTGAAACGATTTATTGGACTGGGATTATTTTATACTTATCATGTTTCTGCATTTTCATTCTTGGTATTATACTTATATCTATATATTTTTCATCCTGTCCACTCATTGATTTAGGTCACGTTAGCTTTTATTGAGTAATGAAATGAGTTTCATTTAATTTATTTATATATTTTAATTTAATCTTACTTTTTATTCCAATTCACGAGGATCTTATTTGTTTTATTAATTTGGTTCTGGTACATATCATGTTCATTAAAACAAATATACTTCTACACACTTTATGACAGTAAACGAATCATATAAGGAATATTTTGTTGTTTCTTTTCAATTGTACAACAAATGAGCATAATTTCAATTGCCCAGTTATTGAAGTTCAGCTTCAGTCTTTAGTGTCGGTCTAGAATTACCTACTGAGTCTTCCATGTCTGAACTAAATAGTGAATTAACTATAAAAATTAAATTTCATTAGACTTCTTATAATATACCCTATACATGTACTTGCTTGAAAAACTGAAATCAAGCATTGTTTTTTATTGAAAAGTTAAATTATATTTGTTTATCCTCATCTAAGCTACCAATTATATTAACCAAATTCATAACATTTCTGATGTGGTTTCAGAAAACTAAACAAAACAATTCATTCAGAACTAACAACAATGTTCATGTCTGTATCCATATACTTGGTGGTATAAAATGACGATTTTATATCGAAATTAACGTTTTCTGTTGAAAGGTTGGTGACTTTGGATGAAAATTTCATTTACGAAATGAAATAGTGAAAGTTTGTCAGTACTTCAGTCCGTCAAATATTTAATAGTCATAAAGGATGTTCATTAACACTATTATTTTTCTCAGTGTAGTTGGGATTCGTAAGAATTTGAGTCAATACATCTGTCACTCTTCTTAGTGTATCACGTAGTTTATGTTTCAATGCTGTGATGTATTTCCTCTGAATATCGAGTGTGTCCAACATCAAAGGAACCGACAAAGCTTCTTCCGCCTCCTGTTAGTTGGTGTAGTCTTTGCTCCTGCCGCAGCGCCTGAGGACCGTATCCGAGTGATCCTAACCTCACTTTTTGTGCTCCAGAAAAAAAAGAAACAGACAAACAGACAAGATGAAGAGTTCATATCCTATTGTCATCCAGTTCTGAGACATTTCCGAAGTTTCAAGTCTCTAGCTCATCGGAAAATTTGTTCAAAATCTATTGCAATATTTGTAACGGACGAACACTTAAGCGAGCTAATGAAAACGTGGTAAAAAAAGAACGGTAGTCGAAGGAAACAAACAAAATAAATAGTTTTTATGTTTCTTTTGGTACCACTGATTGTGGACCTGTGCTAGTAACTCGCTAATTGGGGTCGAGAACCGTAGGTAACAAATCACAAAAAACAAATATATGCACCATGGTTGAAAATAATATCATAGCCCATCTGCCTTGAATCGATTGAACATTGGAGACCCCTAAATTACTTCCTATAGTTTGAAGGTGAAGAAGAAATTCACCTATCGTGCTTTTTCAGTTGAATTCAATAATAATTTATGTTATTTCACTACGCATATTTATCTCCCTATGAATCATTCCGCGGACTGATATACAGTGCTTCTCAAAAGTCCCCTTCCCCCCTCTTAGTTTTGGAACGATTATTCATAAACAAGTGAAATTTGGAAACTGAATATTAAAGGTTGTGAACTTTCCTACTAGTGATGATAGATGACGAAATCATCAAAGATGACGTCACAAGGCCATTGTGACCAATAATTTTAAATGGAACTCTACGGCAAGCGACACCTCTTTTAAAAGGTATCGAAAAAACCTATTCAATCATACTAATTCTGTTTGTGTTAATGACAGTTTCAATGGCTCATTAGTAAACATTAAAATTTAAATTCCATTCAGTATGATATTCATTACAGATTCAAGAATCAGTATCTACTTATCTAATTTTGTTTGTGTTTATGGCAGTTTCGGCAACTCGCTTTTAAAAATTACAAAGCTGTGATGAATCAAATCAGTTGATACTAAAATTCCAAATTCAAGCTCCGCCTCTGGATAGTTGTCAAATAAGCTGACGTTTTTGTTGGTCTCCCTAATTCGACGTTTTCGTAATTGTCCAAGTTTTTGTACATTTAAACATTTGTGTATTGTTGATCGAACGTTCAACTATTTCAGCAGCTTTTGATACTTTTACTATTTTTGTACATTTCAATAATTTGTTGAACTGTTGTGAGCCGAACGTTTGAGTGCTTCAAGAAGCGAAATGGTACGTGCTTTAGGTGATAAAGTAGCAGCGATCCTATTTCTTGGTGAAACTGGACAAAATATTCATGCAGCAGAACGCATTTTTAATAAGAGGTTTCCCGATCGCCTCGTTTCGAGGACTTACTTGGGGGGGCTTCTCCGTAAGTTTGAAACAACGGGTAGTATTAATGATGCGAAACGATCTGGCAGACCACAAATTTCTGATGAGAAAAAAATTGATATAATGGCAGAAGTAATAGTTAATCCTACTTCTTCAACAACTCACGTTGCATCTACCTGTGAAGTCAGTGGAAGTACAGTACACAGGGTGTTGAAAAAAAAACAAATTTCATCCATACAAATTGAAAATGGTTCATCAACTCTCAGACGACGACCCAGACCGAAGACTAGAATTTTGTGAAAATATGGAAACTAAAATTAACCAACAGCCAGACTATGTCAAAACAAATTGTTTCAGTGACGAAAGTACTTTCTATCTAGATGGAAATGTAAATACACAGAATGTGAGGTATTGGAGTGACGCAAATCCTCACCTGTTTCGTGAAACACATACCCAATTTCCCCAGAAGGTGAATGTTTGGGCAGGTATCCTGGAAAACCACATCGTTGGGCCTCTTTTCAAATACTTATTTAACTGGTGAGGTTTATCTGGAGCTGTTGCAAAACGCAATAGAACCGTTAATCCTTGAAATTTTGGAAGATAATCCAGATGAATTTGGCCAATTTGGAAATAACATTCCAACAGGATGGTGCTCCTCCACACTATTACGGTGCAGTAAGACGGTATTTGGATGAGGAGTATCGTGGTAGATGGATTGGACCACGAGGTTCAACGGAATGGCCAGCTCGATCACCGGACCTCACACCTTTGGATTTTTTTCTGTGGGGGTACCTTGAACCGAAGGTTTACGCCACTGAACCTGACAATATTGACTTTCTAAAACAACATATTGTTGCAGAATGTGAGGCTGTTTCCGCAGACATATCTGCAAAAGTACGAGAAGAGTTAAAAAATAGCATATTCCACTGTCAGGAAGTAAATGGAGGTCATTTCCATCAATTCCTTCAGGTTGATACTGATTCTTAAATCTGTAATTAATATCATACTGAATGGAATTTAAATTTTAATGTTTACTAATGAGCCATTGAAACTGCCATGAACACAAACAAAATTAGTATCATTGAATAAGTTTTTTCGATAACTTTCAAAAGAGGTGTCGCTTGCCGTAGGGCTCCATTTAAAATTATTGGTCACAATGGCCTTGTGACGTCATCTTTGACGATTTCGTCATCTTTCATCACTAGTCGGGAAGTTTACACCCTTTAATATTCAGTTTCCAAATTTCAGTTGTTTATGTATAATCGTTCCAAAAATAAGAGGGGGGGAGGGGACTTTTGAGAAGCACTGTATAAATAGACCTGATGTGGAGACTGCACCTACTTCCAGACGTACGAATGATCTGGAATTTGGCAGGTGTACATTATTTCGGTGACAATGCAGTTAGAAATTTTTGTTTGAAAAAAAAAACAAGAAGGCGGCTCCAATATGGAGGACGAGTTTTGTGATTAGGGTCCTATTCGCTTCAAAAATGGTATCAGAAGGTTTTCGTGGTCAGAGATTATGATTCTTTTGTCAAAACTGAAAAATTCCAGATGGCGGCTCCAAAATGGTGGACGAGTTTTGTGATTATGGTCCGATTCTATTCAAAATTGGTATGTGAGGGTTTTTGGTGTCCAATATTATGATTCTTCTGTGAAAATTGAAAAATTTCAAATGGCGGCTCCAAAATGGCGGACGAGTTTTGTGATTATGGTCCAATTCTATTCAAAATTGGTATGCGGGGGTTTTTGGGGTCGGAGATTATGATTATGTTGTCAAAATTGAAGGATTCGAATTGAAGGCTCCAAAATGGCGGACGAGTTTTGTGATTATGGCCCGATTCTATTCAAAATTGGAGAATAATAGTTAAAAAAATTAAATTATAATAATAATAGTCTGAAAAACTGAGAAACACGCTTCAATAGAAAACAAAAATGAAAAGTAAAAAATAAATAATAGTTTAAAAACTAAAGAACACGCTTCAATAGAAAACTGTACTGAAAAGTATAAAATAATTTTAAATGAGTTTGAAATAAGAATGCAGTGATTAACAACAAATTTATTTCATCGTAGAATGATTCTACTCTCACCAATATCTGTCCATGAAATATTAACAACAATTGACATCAAGCACCCCACGCTTTTTTAAGATGAAATAAATTTGTTGTTAATCACTGTATTCGCATTTCAAACTCATTTGAAATTATTTTCTACTTTTTAGTTTAGTTTTCTATTAAAGCGTGTTCTTTAATTTTCAAACTATTATTTTTTTGTATTTCGTCCACCCTTTCATACAATCAAAACCATGCGCGGGGCGAACAAAAATCAAATGCTCATAATGCTAAACCTCACTATGGTCGTGGCCTTCCATTTTTATATCGGACAGGAATAAATGACATCGATACTGATAATCGAACTAATTAGCTATCACAGACGACCCTCGGCCCTTAACACTCCTATGACTATATACAATAATCATGTCAAATCTACAATTACGGAACACAATTCCTATCTGCATCATTCTTGATAGAAAACGTATTTACCTGTGATGAGTGTTTTTTGCAGAAACAAAGTTCACCTTGGCCAAATTTCCTTGTTGTGTGAAAAAATTTAAATCAATCCAGTCAACAGCTTTGGAGAGTGCGTTAATGAACAGGCCCACTGGGATATACTCGATGAATGTTTATTGTTTGAGGACGGAAAATACGGAAGTATCCATTACAGCCTCAGAACATTCTCAACAAATCAAATTACGGTCAACTTCATTGCATCACCTAGGATACAAGCTCTAGTAAATTGAACTTAATGCCCAGCGAACTTCTTGTTCTCCAGATAAGGCGAGTTGGAAACTTCCTAATTCTGCTAATTCTGGAAGATGGTGGTCTATCTGGAACAAGGTGTCAATTATCTTTCGACAAAGAAGGTCGGATATATGCCACGTATTTTCGAATAGAACAGCATAACCCAGTATTTCACGTGGAAGCAATATAAGCGCCCATGTGTGGTAGAATATCATGTTTCCGGCCCATGGTAAATGTTATGGTTAAATATATAGGGTGTCCCAAAATTGAGTTCTCATTCAAAACCTAAGATTGTCGAGTTGATTTCAACAATATAACTACGCACCTCTAAAATGGACTGACATTTCTATTTGTAAAATAGCCACATTACTGCGCTTCAAATCTTGATATGCTTTGAAAACAGAAATTTGCATCTCCCCACCTATTTTTTGATGATTTTTTCAGGAAGTGTTCTATTTCATGTCTTTTCTGGGAAAATCCAAGCGGAGAAACAAAAACTCATCCAGATCATAGCAAAGAATTGATTATTTTTTCAATGTTTAAATTCAACTACTTTATTGTATCTGATACTGTGAATCTGTCCATCAATGATGAATATATAAAAGTAATCATTAATATCAAATTGGCCTGTAAAAAATCAACAAAGAATCTTGGATATTTGAAATATAACTAAAATGATTCTTATAATGTGTACTACATGAATCTACTTAAAATATATGCTGCCCTCCTAGGTAGTTTTTATGATCTCACAGACTCAAAAAATAACCCTTCTAGAAAGTTAATATAGGATCTACATATTGGGATATATAGTTCAGTCGAAACCAGATGGAACGACATTGAAGGGACCATATAACTACGGACGCTATATCCGATAGTTGTTAAAAGCATTATTTTGGTAAATGGTGACGCAAAAAAGCACGATCCAAATCAAATCACAACGATATCACAGATAATTTTTTTCGGGTAATTTTTAACCAATACCTAATTATACATAGAGTAGCTGCACCAATCGAAAATTTTACAATATTTCCATTTCTGTAGTACCCACATCGACATCACTTCACAACAATACACAAACTACCAAGACCGTCAAATTAGTCGATTCGGAGATTCATCATTGAATGCAATAGACGAAAGTATACAAAATACTGAGCCTTATGATGGAAATAAAAAAGTACGTATGGAACAACTTCTTACGCTTCGTAGTGAAAGAAACTATGTATTAAGTGAATCAATTTCCACTGAAATGATAGCATTCATTTTGAAAAATGGGTTCCAATATGCGAAAAGGTAATGGAGGATATTATAAAGAGAATGTGGTTACAACGATGTGGAAAAAATATATGAAGGAGTTTAATAGAGTAATTGATCTATTCTCTAGTACCATATTTTTTGCCGCACGAAACGCAAGGATTTCAAAAAGGAGGGAACTTCAAATGTTACCGGACAAGAGAAAGGTTAGTGCATCAGCATTTAAAGATACCGAGTACATAGAAATGATAGAAGCGTGGGATGAAAATACACCGGAAGGATTACAAATTAAAAAAAAAACAATTGATTTACTCATTATTTTCAAAATGAAACTGGAAATGATGATACTCCAATTGGTAGAATACAATATATTCCTATTTTCATCAAAACCACAAAGATAGGAGCAAAACCGTGTGCTAATAATAAAGTGCTTGTACCCAACCGTAATGAAGTGAGTCGTTGTCCAGTAAGACTTCTAGATAAACTAATGATAAAAAGAAGCGAAGACATCAATATTGAAACAGATGGGTTATTTCTCACAATGGAACCTAACTGGGGAAAACAAAAAACCCTTGGCTGGTACAAAAATATGCCAATTGGAGTGCATGAAATTAGTAAATAGACCAAAAAGTTTGCAGAATTGGCAAATTTAAATGAGACAAATAAAATATTTTTAAATCATTCTCACCGAGCCACTGCTGTTTCACAACTGGCAAAAGTAGGTGTATCGGAACAAGAACTTATTAAAATAACAGGGCATGGTAATAGCAATTCTATCAAACCCTACCTACAGTTAGATGAACGACATCACCAAAACATAATGAATGAGATGAGATCCAATTTTAAAAACGCTACAGGTTCAAGTAATAACACCTTCGGAATTTCCAGCACTTCAATGAGCAGTAGCCACGTTTCCATTGCAGAAAATTACTCAGTTAAAATACGTAGTATATAATAATTGTAATTTTCATTGTACCAATTTGTTTTTAAATTAAGAAATTGTTTATATTTACTTAATTTACTCAAAAATAATCGTATCAAATACAATACGTACTTCAAAATAAATACGGTGCTACATCTCAAACATCCTGCATAATTACATATCGTGTCAGTTTGACACTATTTGTGATTATGCAACGAGTTATCGATGTATAACCTCAAAGAGAGTGAATGTTATCTGAGTAGGAGAGTGACACTAATAGAAGGAGATGGAAGATTATTTATGAGTCATAGTGACGTATATGGACATGTCATGGCAACCATTTCCTCTGGACAGTGGCGGACTAGCGCACTCTGTACTCTGGTATCTGAGAGTTACAGGCTCTTGAATATATATTGGACCACTCTGTATGTTACGTGGGCCACCTGTACTCATGTCCATGTACGTCACCATGACTGATTGATGCTGAAATATTCTGATTGGCTAGATCTTATTAGTACCTCCTATTCAGATAACATTTACTTTCTTTGGTATAACCTGATTATTTTGAAGTACTTTCAGTATTGCCACTGATTATACACACAGATAGGAAGCTCCGCCCATTTCCTTTGATGTTTGGTTTGTCACAGTTGCCAGTTCTAAATTATGTTTCATTTGGAATTAGGTCAATACTGTCAACCTTACTGGTAAGGTCGAAAAATCAAGGAAACATGAATTCTTGATAGAAGATTCGCTTTCGAAATCGTTTGTAGTCTTCACCGTTTAAGTTTTGAGTTGTGTTGTATCGTTTATTTCTCCGAATATCTTATTTAATTTTAAGATATTGTGAAGTTGGCAATTCTGGGCCATAAAAACGTCATCATTCAAAATGGAGGTCTCGCCGTGACCCCTCCAGTTGTATATTTGGAATAACCTTCATGAAGGTCAAGAAACGCATCATAATTCTGACTCCTTTCGGGCATTTAACTTGAGATAGGACTCCATCTCGCTCTAATTTCGTTTGTCCTATCTACTCCTTTATTCTGTGTAACTACTCTGTGGCGATATGCACCTATGACCTGTCAACTGTGTTTATGCGCACTGAATCAAGCGTGAAATTTCTGTTTTAGTGGAAACATAAGACGGTTGGTCGTTATAGTCGATGACTTCCGATGACGGTTCGTCGCTTTAACCGATATTTCGCTTCATGCGATGTTGTTATAAACGATTTTTACATAGGTACTCATATCAGGATCCGGCCGGGACCTTGCCATTCAGTCGTTATAACCGATGTTGTTATATCCGGTTTTGACTGTATATCCATTCTCAGTTGGATGGAATGATATCGGGATGATAAACGTAATAGGATTTGCCGCTTAATCGGACATGCTGACATAGGCTGTGATGGTTCACGGTAATTATTTCATGAGCAGTCAGCGAAGTTATCGACTGGTTTTTACGAGGGAATGGTATGTAGAAGAAACATGAATTATTCTGATTACATCATGGTATTGCCAACTTTGATTCCAGGTTTCATGAGAATTTCGGAACGATCGGTAATTATTATTTTCAAGTTTCAAAATATAGGTGTAAATTTTACTTAGATCATCAATATCAGGTTTTTTGTACGAACAGTTAATTTCTTCATTTATGTGAAACATTTCCAGAAAAGTTCTTCTATGGTAATTTCTTTCAGTCGTCAATATTGTGGCATTTTCATAATCCATTACATATTTCGTTGTGAGGACATGTTCTGCCAATGCACAAGATATTTTTTTTTTTTTCGTTTTACAATCACTTTTATCTGAGATAATTCGACCATTTAGTTTCCTTGATATCTGAGCAATCGATTTTGTGAATAACATTAGATTTGTCTTTAATTTTCGGGGGGTTTCCGAAAAAAGTGAAACAGTTTTCAATTTTTTTTTATCTATTTGGCAACTATATTTTTCAATGTATTTATCAATTTCGAAGTTAATTCTTCAATATATGGTAATGATTTGTATACGATGATGTTGTTTCCTCGTTGTGTCTTAGTATTATGTGGTTCTGACTGATTGTTGATTGATGAGTTAGTTGTTTCTCGTCTTACATGTGAGGAACTGAATATTATCTTAATAACTAGATGTTTGGGGTAGGAGTTTTCTATCAAAATGTCGCGTAGTGAGTGACTTCAGAATATGATGGGGATGTGTAAGTCTGGTCATCCTATTTTTGAATGCCCAAAAATACGGGTGGTGAGAGTAAAAATTCATATATCGATCACTTCAGAAGTGTTTTCTGTACCATTCTATGTGTAGCGTGTAACTTTGATTTCTGACGACCAGAAAAGATATGCTATCATTTTTTTTCCTCTTTTTCCACTGTGAACTGTATATTTGTATTATACCGTTGAAAATATCCAGAAATTCGCCTATTTTATCAAAAGGGACCGACAGAATCAGATTCTCTACATATCTTCTGATAAACGGTATAGGAAAATTACATCTAGTCGATTTGATAAAAAAGTTTGACTAGACTTACACATCCCCATCATATTTTGAGGTCACTTACTGAACCAAGAGACATTTTGATAGGAAATTCGTACCCCAAAGATCTAGTTAATAAAATAATATTCAGTTCTTCACATGTAAGTCGAGAAACAACTAACTCATCAATCAACAATCAGTCGGAAGCACATGACACTAGGGCAGAACAAGGAAACAACATCATCGTATACAAATCATAACCATATATCGAAGAATTCACTCCCAAATTGATTAATACATTCAAAAATATACATGTCAAAATAGCCAAAAAAACTTGAAAACTGTTTCACTCCTTTTCACGAAAACCAAGGATCCCCTGACAATTGAAGACAAATCTAATGTTATTTACAAAATTGAATGCTCAGATTGTCTTAGAGCATACTTTGGTCAGACATCGAGGAGACTAAATGGTTGAATTATCTCACATAAAAGTGATTGTGGAAATAAATAAAAATTGTGGATTTGCAGAACTTGTCCTCACCACGAAACATAATATGGATTATGAAAATGCCACAAGATTGACGACTGAAAGAAATTAGCATAAAAAATATTTCTGGAAATGATTCACATAAATGAAGGAAATAACTGTTTGAACAAGAAATCTGATATTGATAATCTAAGTAAAATGTACACCTACGTTTTGAAACTTGAAAATAATAATTACCGATCGTTCCGCAACTCTCATGCAACCTAAAATCAAAGTTGGCAATACCATAATGTAATCATAATAATTCATGGTCCTCCTACACACTAGAGATGTCTGTTTTATAAATAGTAGTTGTTGATTTTTTTTATTCTGTACAGAAACAAGGTGGAAAAAAAAACTCAGTGCTCCAAATTTATTATTTAAATATTTTTCTGCATGGATTCCTCAGTAGATTGAAATCAAGTACCGACACCGGTTGATTCTTACCTCAGTATTTTGAATCCCAATTTTTATACATATATAGGAAAGAACATGTGAAACTTGTGTTTTATATTCCAACATTTTATTATTGTTCTCCATGAAGAGTATGTTTAATACGTGTAATCTCAAGTAAGTAAGTATTTTATAGTTTTCATTTAATGATTTTCTCAGATGTCTTCATGAAGGAATAAAGTTTTTCCGAAAGCTCGACAAATATCAAAGAGTATTATTTCAATGTTTTGGGCCTAATACAAGAACGATATCTGACTGCTACCCTATTACGAATCCACTAGTTTATATATATATATATATATATATATATATATATATATAATATAGATATATATGTCTTATATATATATATATATATATATATATATATATATATATATATATATGTATATATACAGTGGGGAATAACGGGGATCTCCAGTCAGCACAAGTGTTGAACTATGAAAAACTCTTTAATACGTTGGACCGAGCTTTCGTTTCAATTTTGAAACTTCTTCAGGGTTCTGAAATATGTAAATTACATTATTAAGAAAAAAAAATACTTAAAATGTTTGTCGGATTGGTGTTATATCTTTGACGTTGCGAGTGACATTGAAGGATTTGAAATGACAACCTATGATTAATCGTCACAAAAATATAAAATATGTAGTGGGTGTGTTAATTTTTTTATTATATTCTTTGAGGATCATCAGTTTTAATCCATTTGTAGAAGATAATTGTAGATTTTGCTAAGATAATCGATATCTGTTTTTTGTTCATATTTTGATTGAATTTATTAATTTCAATCATTTCAAGAAATAATATTTTAGAGAAATTTTTTTCTGAATGTAAAACTTGTTCTTCCTCGATTGATATTTTATGGCCTGTTTCAATAGCATGTTGAGCTAATGCACATGATTTCTTTTTGAGTCTTATATCACTTCTGTGAGAGATAATACGATTATTTAAAGTTCTTGATATAACACCATTCCGACAAATATTTACATATTTCAAGTTTTTTTTTTTGAGTTAATGTTCATTAATCAACCACTCAGATTACTATAAGTACTTCCTTCATTTTAAGTATTTTTTTCTCAATAATGTAACTTACATATTTTAGGACCCTGAAGAAGTTTCAAAATTGAAACGAAAGCTCGGTCCAACGTATTAAAGAGTTTTTCATAGTTCAACACTTGTGCTGACTGAAGATCCCCGTTATTTCCCCACTGTTCATACCAATTTTCAGTCGTTATTTCTGAATTTATATATATATATATATATATATATATATATATATATATATATATATATATATATATATATATATATATATATATTTATTTATATATATATATATATATATATATATTGATTTGATGCGGCCGATACTTGATGAAAATTCATATCAAAGTAAACAAATGACACTCACTTAACTGAATGATTTTCACTAAACTGGGTTTACAAAACCACGAAACGTGTTTTACTATAAATATATTATATATATATATATATATATATATATATTTATATATATATATATTTATATATATATTTATATATATATATTTATATATAATTTCATATAATTAGTGTCTGGAAGTGGGTGAAAATTGATTTAAAAGATTCCGTTACATACATACAGATAAGCTAATAAAAACGCGTTATAATGAAAACCTTCAACCCGTTTGAACAAAAAAAAACGAGTGTGCTTTAGACCACACGACTGAGTAAAACTTCTTTAGCTCCATCTATATATATATATATATATATATATATATATATATATATATATATATATATTATAGGTTATTAGAAAATTTAAATATGTATATACATGTGTATATTATACATATATACTTATATAAACATAATATATATATATATATATTTTATATAATATATATGTATAATATACACATGTATATACATATTTCAATTTTCTAATAACCTATAATTTCATCATTTTAGTTTGGTAAATTCAGTGAATCATTATTAGAGTCATGAATGATTATAAAAATAAAATAAAAATTAATTTACCTAAGTCCAATAATTTGTCTCAGTTTTTGTACATGATCTATAGTGGGATTCTCATCATCAACTTCCATTTGATTATTGTCATGTTCAATCACGATGTCACCAATGATTTGTAATGGTGAACTTCTACAATTAATAAGTATTTTATTATTTACGTTTTAGTTGAATTTTATGTTATCGTATTTTAAAAATTTGCTGAAGTAAATTGTAGAAACGCGAGGGCGACATACGGAAGAGTAACAAGGAGAAAGGAGATCACAGTTTTCGTAACGCTCTCGTCACGCATTCACCAGCTTACTCCCCAAGTCAAGCGTGCGTGAAGAAGTTTCACTTCAAAAAGTTAATCTAATTCAATATTCATGTTAGGGACGTTTATAATGTCATTGGCAACCTAATAAAAACCCAGTTCAATTACACCATGATCATTGGAAAGTCACGATGAATTTTCAAGATATTCATGAGTTTCTTACTCCAATCCATGAGTTCAACTCTGAATTGGGATGAATATTTCGAGCAAACAAGTGCCCTATGTAGCCAGAGTATGATTTTTGTTTCAGTCTCTGTACTTCTACATGGAAGTTATTTTGTTATTGCTAGTTACATTTTGTAGATGTCAGTTACCAGATGAACTCAAAGTTGAACAAGAATTTCAAAATTTTTTTGGATTATACATATGGAATTTTTTTTTAATATTGCTTGAATACACCCCATTCGATTTGGGAATGGGATTGTTCTCAGATTCAATTTGAAAAAAAATCATTGGATACCGGATTTCATGATATCAATTATTTCAATTTCAACAGAATTAGTTACGCTCAATTCAATTTTATCGATCTCTGGAAAACACTCGATTTAGATTCTCAAATAGTTAAGGAGTCACATAACAACGGAGTTGTTGTTTTCCCGTTAAGTCGTACTAAAAACTTCATGAATCAGTAAAGAGTGCAGCTCCTTGTCACAAAGTGCTTCAGAGACCATTTCCATACAGCCGCTCCTGTCTATTCAAAGTACATAACTTCATCCCGTGCACACAAAGTGTCAGCTAAAGCCCATTATTACGGAATAAATGGACCCAACCAGCATGTTCACTTCGATAATATCAATAACTTATGGAATATATTCACTTGGAACGTACCCTTTTGAATTTATATACTTCTTATATCGATCGATCCTGGTAATTTCATTTCTCCAACACAATACATCGAAAGTGGGCGGTCTTTGAGTGAATAGCTGGAAGATATGAAGAGTTCGAGAAGATATGTGAACGAGTATCAATTTTATTTTTCCTTTTTTGTATTTATGAATGAAAGTGAATCGTGAGTGATTTTCCAGAATGTACTACACATTGAAAAGGGAAACAATCTCAATTGAATATTGAATAGAAATATTTTTCTGGTAATTGAAATATCCACGGTAAAAATAAGTTCCTAATTAAGACTGTGATAGAAAGTCGAATAACTATCTGAATGAAAATGCAAATTGTCAATTTCAGATTTTTTCTTTTGAGTTATGGTTTTTTCAGAATATCTATCAGATGTGGTTCAATATCCAGCGTGGATTACGCCGGGGAAGTAGTTGTTTACTGTAAGACATTCACAAAAATAACTTCATTTTTATCGTGGATTTTTCAATTTACAGAAAAATATTTCTATTCAATATTCAATTGAGAATGTTTCCTTTTTCAACATGAGTACCCCACAAGAGGTTATCTTGAACGATGGAAGATAGTGACTGAAGTTTATCTTTCAGTCGCAGATTATTCCACATCTGAATTTATGAACATCCTGTTCATATTTTCTAACGAACGAACACAATATCATGAGCATTCTAGTATGTATTCTCCCAAGATGCTATTCGATCAGAATATGGAAAAAAAAGACCCCAGAAATGACTACAGTTTTGAAAATCACTTCGAACGTGATTGAATTACGAAAACGATCTGACTTGATAATCGTTCGGATAGAAAGTACGGTTTGATACATTCTCAGCTTATTTTTTCGTAAACAATTTCAGAATAGGATTTTATCACCAAAAATATGTGAATACGATAAAAAAGTCATCCTTTTTGAATGATCCTGATTCAAAAACTCGTCACCAATTGGCTATCGATTATTCGAAGCAGAAGGAAGCAATGAACTATTAAATCAGGTACGATCAATGTGAGATTAAATATCGAAGCGAGCGCCAGGTTTCCAAACATATTTTGCATCTATTGCATCATATTCCACGATTTCTTTATGGAATACCATGCCGTAACAATTTAGACCAGGGTCGATAATTTTTTAAACCAAAAAAAATTATAGTAGAATGAAACTCTTCGGAAAAGGAAGAGAATATAACAAAAATGAAAGTAAAAATAATTTACGGGCGATCTGAGGTCGGGAAATGGAAGGGGGTGGTTTTTTAAGGGTAAAAAACGGTTTATCTCGATTTCCGGCAAAACTACAAGTCCGATGGAAAAGAATTGAATAGCAAAGTTGTAGAAAATGAAAAGATCTACAACTTTGGTGTCCACACTTTCTTCACACAATCTCAAAATTTATGTGAAAAATTCAAATAACCAAGTTGTTGTTTTTTTATTTTTACCTTTTACAAAAAAATTCCACGAAATTCGGTAATTTTTTTTATTCAAAATATTTATTTTTCCACCTTATTTTGACCTAATATCGAAAAAGCACCCTAATTTTCAATCAGAAATTCTCCCGTCAAAATATCAGGTTTTTTAAAAAAGTCGGTGGGCTTTTTGTTCGTTGAAATCTCTACTTTCTGATAGTGTGAAAAAAAAAATACATTACTATGGTAAATGTTCTCAGAAAATGCAAAGAAATAACAGGTAGTAAGGCCCAGACCCTCCTAGCCCCTTCCCCACTTCTCTATGAAATACCTTTTGATGGGCTAAAATTTTCCGTAGGTCACTCAGGTATATGAGTTATTCCTAAATAGCAATAAATAGGCATCAACGCATAAAATTTAAAGAAGATTCTATAACTTTCTCAAATATAGTAGATGTCTTATTAAATTCGGATTCGAGTTTTTTTCGTTTTTTTGCATTTTCTGTCATGGTAATATACTTTGTTTCATACCATCAGTAAAAAGAGATTTTAAAGAACAAAAAGCCCACCGACTTTTTTAAAAACGTTGATATTTTGACGGGAGAATTTTTGATTGAAAATTAGGGTGCTTTTTCGATATTAAGTCAAAATAAGGTGAAAAAATAAATATTTCAAATCAAAAAAATTACAGTGTTTTTGGAATATAAAAAAGGAAGTTTTCTCCAAATTTCGTGGAAAAAAAAATTGTTGTAGAAGATATAAATAAAAAACCAAAAACTTGGTTATTTGAATTTTTCACATACATTTTGGGGTTATGTGAAAAAAGTGTGGATTCAAAAGTTGTAGATCATTTTATTACCTACAACTTTGCCATTCAAGATTTTTCCATAGGACTTTTGCCGGAAATCGGAATAAACCGTTTTTTACCCTTAAAAACTCACCCCCTTTCACTTCTCGACCTCAGATCGCCCGTAAATTATTTTTCCTTTCATTTTCGTTATATTGTCTTCCTTTTCCAATGGGTTTCATCCTACTATTATTTTTTATCAATTTTCACCATTTTCAAAGGCTTCAGCACTGGTCTAATTGTCGAGGGTGCGGCGTGTCAACCACTATTCAAACTGCTATTATCAACGAGTTCACAGTCAACAACAGAAGTCGATGGCACATTTCCTTTTCAAATCACCGCTGTCAAATTTTAACGGTATCCCATCAGAACACCAGATATGTAGTGAGTGCCATGAAATTGGTGACGTTCTCCTAAATATTTTCTATAAAATCCGATTTCCTGGAGGAAAAGTTCAAGAAATCTACCATTAAAAATGAAAAACTTCTTATTCCTCAAGACCGCTGGCTATAAATACCTATACAATAGGTTTATGTCGGTCGAATATCCATGAAAAAAAAAAACTACTTCCATGGCTAATGCCTCGTCGAACGTTGTATTACATAATAATGATAATTATATTTATTTACCAATGTACATAATAGTTTCACACAATCAATTGCCAGATTGTCAAATATACAGGCTGATTCAAAAGTATTTCGACAAACTTCAGGAGATGATTCCTCACAATATTCTTATATGAATTGTCCAAATAAATACTCGTCCGAAAACTCTTCGTTTCCACGATACAGGTGTTGGAGTTCTATTTTGGTATTGAGAGGTTTTTTGAGGTGTCGAATTCAAACCTGATGTTATTATTGCTCTTAGTCGTAGGGGTCGCCACCTACACGTCTTCATCTTTTCTGAAGATTCATGAGTTTTTTGAGCGTTCTTCTAGCACATATTTCAGTGAAAATAATCAATTTTTCTATCATATCTACGTAAAAAAGCTACCCCTGTCACAAGTCGCTATAAGCAACCGTTTTCTAGATATTTGGACTCGAAAATTTCGAGTCGATTATTTGATAATCGATGCGTGTTGAAGTTATTACCATTAGTTTGCATTTTTCACAATAATGCTTGGGATTGAATTTGACGATTAAGTAAGTAGTTTTGTTTTTTTGTAAGGAGCGCCACCTATTCTATTTGATTTTACTCGTTTGAAATAGTTATTTTTGTATCAAGGGTGCGAAATCTGTATTTGTTTTAATAAAATTTGCAAGGAATATCAACATTTTTTTCGAATATTTTGAATATGCAGAATAAACTGAAATAAAGGAAACTCAATTGTGTTCAGATGAATTGTTGAAAGTGTCCACCTTCAGCGGAGATACAGGCATTCAGTCTTCTAGTCATTGAATCTCATACCCGCTCAAAAATTATTAGTGTGTTTCTTATCGTTTCACAGGCGTCTACCATTCGGTTTCTCAGATTTTCCTCGTTCGCTACTGCAGTTTCATAAACTAGTGACTTCAAATGTCCCCAAAAATTGAAATCTAGCGGGTGTAGATCTGGGGACGTTGCCCACGCCTGGTTAGGTTCTTCTACACCCCTACCGATCCATCGATTTGCATAGACAGTGTTAAGGAATTTCCTGGCTACAACGCTAAGATGGGCCGGAGCCCCATCATGCATAAACCATATGCGGATACGAATTTCTAATGGTACATTCTGAAGTAGTCCCTGAAATTCATTTTCTAAAAAGCCTCCGTAACTTGCGCCATTCAGTCGGAACGGAAGAAAGAACAGACCTATCAAGTAATTATCAATTATTGCCGCCCATACCCATGGTTGTTATGGAAGTTTGTGATACCATTTCGGAAGAAGTTTTCCTCGTCCGTGAAGAGTACATATCTTGAAAATTGAGGATTTCTAGCCAATTTTCTCAAAAACCACTGACACATAGTAATGCGTTGGAGAAAGTCTTGTGGCAAAAGAGCTCAAACCCTTCGAATATTGTATGGATAAAATTGTTGATCGTGGGTAATTCTCCAAACTGTGGACTGAGTGGAATTGAGAGCTTCAGCAATTATTCTTGTACTTGTTTCTGGATTCTCCTCGAGAGCGTTCAAAACAGCTTTTTCCAATTCTGGGATTCGCACTGCTCGTGGTCTCTCAATAATATCAGCTGCCCTCTTAAAGCTACCTATTTCTGCCAAACGACGGTGGAGGCTGGTAAATGGTGGAGCTGAAGGCGGTACTCGACTAGGAAATCGCTCCTGGTACATATGTCTTGCTTTGCGCGCGATGCCATCCGCAAGGCCATAAACGAAATGCATATCGGCTAAGTGATCATCATTGTTTAAATATTCCAATTTTTCAAAATAAGTGTTTTAAAACTTACAGAAATTTCAACAAGTCAACAAAACGTTCAACTGTCACATAATATGTAATAACTGAAACTACTCACTTGAACGTCAAATTCATTTCCTGAGCATTCTTGTGATGAATGCAAAATAATGGTAATAACTTCAACACGTATCGATTATCAAATAATCGACTTGAAATTTCCAAGTCCAAATATCTACAGAACGGTTGCTTATAGCGACTTGTAAGAGGAGTAGCTTTTTCATGTAGATATGATAGAGAAATTGATTTTTTCACTGAAGAATGTGCTAAAAGCACGCTCAAAAAAGTTATGAATCTTCAAAAAAGAAAAAGACGTGTAGGTGGCGCCCCATACAAGGAAGAGCAATAATAACATCAGGTTCGAATTTGACACCTCAAAAAACCTCTCAATACCAATTTTCGTTCAATTGAGGTCAGTATTTCGAAAGTTATTAGAAAAAAAACAAAATGAAAATAAAACTTTAGCACCCTGTATCTTGGAAATGAAGGGTTTCCGGACATATATTTATTTCGACATTTCATATTAGAATATTGTGAGGAATCACCTCCTGAAGTTTGTCAAAGTACTTTTGAATCACCCTGTATAATAGAACCCCACAAAGCGACGCCTGTACGAGGGTGTCATTTATATAGGTACCTATAGATGCTGTTCTTTGAAGTGAGCTTTCGCATATGAAAATAATTTCAAGACAAAAAATTGTGTACTGTACAACTAATGGTACGGATATATAAATATACAGATACGTTCTAGCCTACATCTAATACAAACGAATATTTGTGAAGTTTTTTTTTTTTTTTATTGAAATTAACGTGTCTCGACAACAAAGGCCATTGACACATGAACAATACAACAATATGGAATATATACAGGTCAGTTTCTTAAAATGCACTGAATGCGATATATACATTGTGAGGTAATATCAGATATTATTATATAAAGCAATATCTTTTAGAAAGAGAATAGTATTTTTTATTTCATATGCATCAGTAAGCATTTCTGCTAGGCTTCCATGGATGTGATGTTTTCTTCGATTTGTGGTGAAATGTGCGCATTCGATTAGGATATGCTTCACTGTGATTGGGACATTGCAGGTTGTACAAAAAGGGGGGTCTTCAGAGGCCATCAGATGTCCAGGGGTTATTCGAGTATGTCCAATTCTTAGTCTGCGCACGATTACCTTTTCTTTTCTTTGGAGATTAGGTAATTGGAGAGGAGATGTTGTCGGCCTGATCTCATGAAGTTTAGTATGGTTTTCATTCCAGTGGGTTGAATATTTGTGAAGTGATATGATCATTCAATCAATTATCAGGTGATGAATTTCAATTCTAGGAGTCTCTAAAATCCATCTTTTAACCCTGGATTTGAATAGTGGGAGAGAGTTGAGTATTTTTAAATGCCATGGGTATTTCCGTATGACCTGGGATCTAGGTAAGTGAAGCTGCGTTGTCTTTCGCATTCTAGGAATGTTAATTGAATATCTTTATATATATATATATATATATATATATATATATATATATATATATATATATTCTATTATATATAATATATATATCAAAAATTTTTAACTTTCCTCATACGGTGGTACGAATTCCAATGGGAAAATGATTTTTGTGTATGCGTTTGGGTCCACCCATAATTTTATTTTTATGTTTTAGACAAAATTTTCGGATTTCATTTTTTTTATGATACAGCATTCAAAAATACATACATCCATAAATTTTCATCCTTCTACGATCAACCCCTATTTTTTTGGAAAGATTTTTATTTTCATGTTGTCATGACTTAGAATAAAACTACGAACAACCCCTATTTTTTTTTTTTTTTATCACAGGAACACGGGATAACGGGATAACGGGAATAACGGGATAACGGAAAAACGAAATAACGGGATGACAGGATAAGGGAATAACGGGAAAACGGAATAACGGGATAAATAAAAAATGGGATAACAGGAAAACGGGATAATGGGAGAACGGGAATAACGGGGTAACGAAAAAACAGGGAAACGGGGGGATAAAGGGGAAAACGGGATAACGAGATAAATAAAAAATGGGATAACAGGAAAACGGGATAACGATATAACGGGACAACGGGATAACAGGATAACGGGGTAAAGACAAAAAGGGGTAACAGGAAAATGGGATAACGGGATAACGGAAAAATTTTCGGAAAAAACATTTTAGGGAACATAGAAATTTGGACAGGACAATGTCTGTCGGGTCCGCTAGTATATTATAGATGTTATAAACAGGTTTGGCTTGGTTCAGGTTTTTGCGCTTGTGCACTAGCAGTATGAAGGCGAATATTTGACGAATATTGATTATGCCTGTAACATATCATCACTTGAGTATATGTTTTATTGAACATGATTTTGATTATCCATTTTGAATTATTTCTGAGTGCGTTAAATAACAATTTCATGAGTCCTTGCACAGCAATTATTCCGTATAACAAATGTGTTTCCACCAGTGCATGGTGAATGATTTTCAGATGTTCGAGGCTAAGGATTTGTTTCATGTTCTCGAATATCCTTAGTAAATATCTCAGTAATTTATCAGAATACTTATAAGCGTATTCCATTTGAGATTGCTGTCTACATGTTATTCGTATTCCATCATTACCGAGTGGAATGTCTATTACATAATGATCTGGGAGTTTTATTTTATAGCTGGTGAAAGTCATGAACACAGTTTTTTCAAATTTATTGTGAGTAATTTGCTATCAAAATATTCCTTCATAACAGGGAATGCGTGTATAACCTTTCGAGAGTTTCTAATAAGTCTGGGTGACTCACAGCATCAAAAGCTTTGGCGAGATCAACAATTAAACACCTTGCCGGCTCTTCAGAGTCTAGAGCATTGTATATTTTCTTTATTAACTATGGCTCCTGTGTTGATCTCCCCTCCATAAACCCAAACTGCCTATTTGACAACAATTTATATTTTTTGATAAATCCCGCTATCATTGCTTTGATACTTTTTTCGAATTGTTGAGTTGCCTATCATACGCTGGCATTCTATCAGAACAAAAATAAGTACCTCGCAGATGATTTGTGTTTTAATTTTCACGAACTGGTTTCGGTTACAAAAGCAATGGGCCTTACATGTGAACTAATGTTAAATGTTATGTACTTTAAGTACTAAGAGTGAACATCGTTACTAACACAATACGCAATATTTTGTTGACAGTTATACGCGTTAGAAAATGTTGAACGTGTTAGTATTATTTAGGGACCGTTCAACGTTCTCACATCCTTGCAAGGATTAAATCCCACTTCAACTAAAATTGTGAACCCCATTCCTTTTCTGATTATTATATTATTTGAGAATTCCAATGAATGGTTTTGCGTTGAATCTGATGTTGTTCAGTGGTTTCCCGTCAGGTTAGAGCTAGCCAGGGTTATATGGGTATTTTTTTAAATTTGTTGAAACTACTTGGCGCCCTCACTTTTTATGTTCTCAAGACTATGAACCTGCGACCTAAATGAACTAACGAGAAAGTACATTACTTGCCTTACCTAAAACTACAGTAGTGGGTAGCATTACTTTATGATATTCTAAATATCTATAACTTGACATGCATACCGCATAACCTCCAAATGCGGTGAACTTTCATATTTTTTATAATTTACTTACTTTTGTTTTACAGAAAAAACTTCGATCAATCTGGAACTAGTAGTGAGCACAAAATTGTATTACGTGTTTTTTCCCCCTGAACACCAATCCAGAAAGAAAACTCTCCGCTCTCGTACCGTTTCTGAATCAGAGAACTTTTTTTGATACAAAAAACGTGTTTTCTAAGCACCGTTTTCTCGCGCAAAAATCACTCACAATGCCTCGTTCTTTTTACAATATAAAAACATCCTCGATTTTGGTGATTCGCGGAATGTCCCTGAACTTCAATTTCAGCAGTACTTCGCTGAAATATTTGCTCCCATCAAAATCTAATTCAGTGTACTCCCATCTCGCGACTGACTGTTACTATTGTGCCCAAATAATTATTCGTAAAAACCCAGAAAAATCAACGCTACCGAAGTGCCCGCGAGCGAAGCTTAGCGTGTTTTGAAAAAATTAATTGGCTGGCAATCAACTCGGATAGCAAGGTTAACAAAGTTAGGTGAGCTTGTGTTCCCTTCTCTTGGGTAAGACATTGACTGGATTTGAAGAGCGGACCGAGACACGCTGAACTTATAACGCATTTGTTGAAATATCTGCTCCTATTGAAACCTAATTCAGTGTACTTGTATTTCGCGACTGACGGTCACTATTGTGCCCAAATAATAATTCGTAAAAAACGAGATTAGTCACCGCTACCGAAGTGCCCGCGAGCAAAGTGAAGCGTGTTTTGAAAAAGTTGATTGGCTGGCCATCAACTTGGATAGCAGGGTTAGCCAAGTTAGGTAGGGCTGTGTTCTCTTCTTTTACGTAAGATATTGACTGGATTTTGAGAGCGTACCGAGACACGCCTGTAGGATTAGATTTATAGAGCGGACCGAGACAGGCTGAACTTATAACGCCTTTGTTGAAATATATGCTACTACTGAAACCTAATTCAGTGTACCTTCATCTCGAGACTGACGGTCACTATTGTGCCCAAATAATAATTCGTAAAAAACGAAATTAGTCACCGCTACCGAAGTGCCCGCGAGCAAAGTGAAGCGTGTTTTGAAAAAGTTGATTGGCTGGCCATCAACTTGGATAGCAGGGTTAGCCAAGTTAGGTAGGGCTGTGTTCTCTTCTTTTACGTAAGATATTGACTGGATTTTGAGAGCGTACCGAGACACGCCTGTAGGATTAGATTTATAGAGCGGACCGAGACAGGCTGAACTTATAACGCCTTTGTTGAAATATATGCTACTACTGAAACCTAATTCAGTGTACCTGCATCTCGTGACTGACTGTCACTATTATGCCCAAATGATGATTTGTACAAAACGAAATAAGTCACCGCTACCGATGTGCCCGCGTGCAAAGCGAAGCGTGTTTTCAAAAGCGAAAAAATTTTGGTTGCTCAACGAAGTTTACCGTATTCTGAAGCATCTGTGGAAATCGGTGACATTTCACTTTGCTGCAGGTTTTCGAACCTCTCCAGTGTCACATTTTGCTAGATTAGATATCGCTGCAGATCGATGAGAATGATTGGTGATTTTTCTAGCTTTTATATCGATACCAATTTTTTGCGCGAATACGGATGTCCATTTTGATATTATTTTTTTCCAATGGATATATTCTGATACCATCCAACTGATTTTGGACTATCCCATCCCATTTTGACCCTCAGAAATAGTCGTTACGTACGCTGGGCACTTATCAAACAGTCATTTCATCAAACGCACTGAACAACATCTGGAGCATTTGTATTTGTAACGAGCCACTTGCTATCAGTAAGTCTTCTTTCTCCCCTTGACTTGTTTTGGAAAATATTGGGTTGTAATCGATTCTTCCAGTTGGTATATCGTCGTTTGTATATTCGTTTTGAAAGTATTGCTTTCTGCAATGGACACCCTCGCCCCCTCTCCAGGCTAGTTATTTATTTATTTTATTTTATGTTCTGGTTCCCACGAAAAGGGATATCCTGTAATGTTCAGAGAACATCGTGGGAACCAAGGGAAAGAAGGTAGGAGTTGGTGTTCTTCTTGAATTTCTGAAGGTTGTATGCCTCGGGGAACACCTCCCTAGGCAATGAGTTCCAAAGCCTCGCTGTTCGTTGGATGAACGAGTCTTTGGAAAGTGATGTTCTGCAGGTCTCCAAAGTGACCACGAAGGGGTGTGATGACTGAACTTGACGGGTTAATCTCGAAGAGACTGCCAAAGCAGGAACGATTGTTGATATTTCAGAAGAGCATCGCCCATGAAAATATCTATAAAATAGAGACAAATCGCCAACTTTTCTACGGTGTTCCAGACAAGTGAGCGAGTTTGTAAGCGGGGCATCACCGACGAGACGGATTGCCCTTTTTTGGACAGAATCCAATAGCCTCAGGATATGTTTAGGTGCCGCACTCCAAATATGGGAACAGTATTCCAGGACAGGTCGGATCTGTGCCTTATAGATCATAAGCAGCTGATTGGGGGTGAAATAGCTCTTGGCACGAAACAGAAAACCAAGTTTTTGGGATGCACTTTTGGCAATGGACCTCACGTGATTTTCCCAGGAAAGGTTATTGCTGATAGTAATACCAAGCATCGATATGGATGACTTCAGTGGTATGGTTACCCCTGACAAAGTTATGTTAGGCACAGTGAGATCGGCTTTTCTAGAGAAAAGACATGCTTGTGTTTTGTTTGCATTGAATTCTACCAAGTTATTAGATCCCCATTCGAGAATTGTTGCTAAGTCCATATTTATATTATTAACATTTCTTCCTCGTTCATTTCGGGTTTCACGGGCTGATATAGGGGCCCTGGAAGAGAAAGCGGTATGGAGGGTACTATCATCGGCAAAGCTGTGTACGGGACATGAAGTTGCTTTCAACAGGTCGTTGATGTGAAGTAGAAATAGTGTTGGTGCGAGAATAGATCCTTGCGGAACACCAGCATTTATGAGTAGAGTGTCAGATGAAACTCCATCGACCACTACATGGAGAGACCTGTTTGAGAGAAAACTAGCAAGCAGAGAACACAGCTGAGGGGGCAAGCCATAAGACGGAAGCTTGGTGAGGAGTCCCTGGTGCCAAACTCGATCGAACGCCTTGGAGATATCTAATGCCACAGCTAAAGTTTCTCCATACTTTCCAATAGATAGCTGCCATATATGTGAGACGTAAGCGAGCAGGTCACCAGTTGATCTCTGATGGCGGAAGCCATATTGCCTATCGTTGACAATTCCTGAGTCTTCCAGATATTTCATGAGCTCGATGTTAATGGCTTTTTCCATGACCTTTGAAATAATAGATAGCAGTGCGATAGGTCTGTAGTTGCTGGGTAGGGCCTTTTTGCCTTTTTTAGGGACTGGCTGTACTCTTGCAATCTTCCAATTGGACGGAAATACCCCCAAATTGTAAGAGTGGTTGAACAACTTGCAAAGAACAGGTGTTAGTTCGGGGGCACATTTCTTGAGAACAATCGGCGGGATTCCGTCAGATCCACAGGCTTTGTTGGTGTTGAGACCCAGCAAAATCTTTCTGATAGTACGTTGGCGAAAGGTGATCTCGGGCATGTGACTGTCAATAGGTGTAATGTTCGGGGGTTGTTTTCCCGATGAATCCAGAGTAGAATTTCCAGCAAATAGGTGCGCAAAGATATTGGCTTTTTCCTGGGCAGTCGTTGCTAGTGTTCCATCTTCTTTGGTTAGAGGAGGAAATGAGCTGGAAGTGGAGTTTCTTCCCACAGCATTGGCGAAAGACCAAAATGAACGGGATCCGTTAGGACATTCAACAAGTTTTAATCTTATTTTGGCATTGTGGGCGTCTTTTGAGCATTCTATTGTCTCTTTGCATATGCCTCTAGCCTCGACATATGCTGCTCTAGTCTCAGGGCCCGGATTTTTTAGCCATCGATGGTATGCTGCCTGTTTGGAAGCCACAGCTCTAGAGCAGTTTCTGTTATACCAGGTCTTATCGGATGATGTTCTTCTTTCGGTATTCGGTATGTAAGTTTGCATCCCCAACATGATGATTTCAGAAATTGTCTCAGCACATCGTGTTGGATCTACTGAAGAGAAACAAACTCTCTTCCATGGAAACGCTGAGAAAAACATACGAAGACCTTCCCAGTCGGCCGAATTGTAATGCCACATGAGACGGGGTGGTATTGTGCAGCTCGATGGTAAATGGAAAGAGCATGTTGTGGAGATGAGGGTGTGATCAGAGTTTCCAAGTGGGGCACAAACTTCTATTCTATACGGGTCAGGATTGGTGATGAGGAAAAGATCTAGTGTATTGGCAGACTGGTTGTTGACATCAGGGATGCGGGTTGGTAGCTCGACCAGTTGTTCTAGACCATGAGTGATGGCGAAGGCCTCGGCTTGACGACCTGCATCATCTGTTTTGTTAGAGAATTTGAGCCAGGCAGCGTTATGTACATTAAAGTCTCCCATGATTATGGTTTCAGCTGTTGGATGGTTCTCCTGAATGTAGTCCAGTTTGAGTGATAAGAACTCAAAGAGGTCGTTATATGAAGGTTTATTAGGTGATAGGTAAAGGCAGCAGAGGAACTTAGTCAGTTCGGTATCAGATAGCTTGAACCACATCACATCAAAGTCTTTCGGTTCCAAACTCTCTTCTCGCTGGCATGAAAGGTTAGCCTTAGCATAAAGGCAGACTCCACCTTTGAACCTGAATCGAGAATGGAGTTCGTAACCAGGACAAAGCATATGGACCTTGTTGGTGGACGAGTTTACTTGTGTTTCTGTTAGAGCCAGAATATCCGGTTTTTTCGTCTGTAGGTGATGGTGGACGTCATTGATGTTCTTGTTGAGTCCGCGGATGTTGCAAAAATTAATTTTTAATGTTGAGTCCCCTCTCGCCCAGAAATCCGAATGGAGAGGTATTTTACTTCCGGAGTGTTTTACTCTAGGAGACTTCATCATTATTACTATTAGGATGTACCTGAAAATAAAGGAGGAATTGGGGAAAAGGAAAGAGGGAGACCGGAAAGTATCGACCGAACACTGAAACATGGAATGATCCATTTCACAGCACACAAAGTCGATATGGTGGTATTTCACCGGGCGATGAGACCATCTTCCACCTACGGTTATCCTTTTAGTCGCCTCTTACGACAGGCAGGATTTACCATGGGGCTATTCTAAAGCCGACCCCATACAGCCCAATGCCATTATATGGTTCAATTTCTTTCAATCCTTCAGGATTATCTTCATCCCATACAACTGTCATCCCATACCCTTCATTTTTCGATAATGCATTAAAACTCCCTTTTCTCTTGTCGGGCATCCTTTGTAATTGCTTGCGCTTCGCCATTCCAGCATTTCGCGCATCCTTGAAAATAATGTCCGAAACAGAATTGAACATGATATTGAAATTTCCAAAATAATATTCCTGCAACATCTTTGCTTTTGTATTCCATATACTTTTTACTCTCACTGCAGATTTTCTCAAATTGTCTCCAAATCGAGTTTTTGGAAGTAACTGTATTTTGGGTGTTATATTATAAATATTAGTCTGAATTTGTTCAAATGAACTCATTTTGACACTTTCAAAAATTTAACGTCAGATGACAAACATATGTGCAGAGTTCTTTTGTCCTAACCACGAAAATCAATTACGGAAGTATGTTTATAAGAGATATGGTCGAAAATAAATCCAAGGGAGGATTTGCAAATAATGCCGCTGTCATTTTGACAGTATTTGTCAAAATTTTAAAAATGCTAATAGACCATCGGTTGAAATAGTATGAGGGAAATAGTCATCAGATTGTTTTTTTACAATTCTAGAAACCAATGGAAACTTTCAATTCAAATCATTCATGCACGTTTTGGCTAATCAAAACATTATTAAAGTGGGAATATTCTACCCAGCAAATTTCCGCCCGAAATATTTAAGGTATTTTGTTTTTATTGTCTGACAACGTATATTTTCGATTTTACGTCCGTCATCAATTCGCATGAGAAGTGAGAATTGAATCAAAACCAGTTTATTACTTCGGATGATTTTGCGAAGAAATGTGTTCATGATCCTAACATCAAAAAATGATCTATAGAATACCACACGAGAGTTCAATGAAGTAGAAAATAGTTCACCTTATTCTTACCCTCTTGTGGTATTACAACTGATAATCACTGGTCTGCAACAAAATCCTCCTTCAAAAAATTATGTAATAAACATGAAGATTTTGATGCTCTGAATCTGTTCCCTACGGCCAATTTTTTCTATCACGTCTAGATTTTTCGATAAGAATTTTTTTTCCAAAATATCGTAAGTTTAGGTTTTATTTTAATTCGTTTTATGCGTTAACATTATAAAGAATGTATATACGAAATAGGTTTTTGCTAGTCGTAAGAGAAAGAAGGAAAGTGCCGGAAGTTATTTCTATGGTAGTACATATGCGCCTGCGCAGTATACACTGTGACTTTACAACAGTTAGTTGAAAACTTGTCTTTTAATTGTTCACGTTCTATATGAAATACTTTAGTAGGTTGCACAAAATTCATATTATAATATATATATATATATATATATATATATATATACAGGGTGTAACTGAATAAGTGTAAAACATTTAAGGAGGTGATTCCTCATCGAAAAAAAGATAGGATCTTTCATATAAAGAAACTTCATTGGAGCATCCCTTGTTAAGATACAGCCCCTTAAAGGGGGTACATAAAATTTGTATAACAATTTTTTTCACAAGCACTGAAAAAGTTACAATATTGAAATTAACCTGACGTTTTGTACTACCAAAAAGACACTTAGCCAGTAATTTATTTGGTTTACCCCATGGTTGTAAGGGGTGAAAAACGCAACCCCTAAAATTTATTTCCAATGTAACTTTTTGTCTTATTATTTGTTTACCATTTAAACAAAAAATGTCTCTTGGGTTTTTTGCCCAAAATAAACCAGTAAGCAGCAAAACGTTATTTTACGAACAACTACAGAGATACATCGTCATAAATGCGAACTGGATTTATTGTTATTTTGTAGTTAGTACCTGCATTGAACGATTAAAGGGTAATAAACAAAACTAAGTTATTAATAACAAAACACACAACATGTAGAAATCATAGTGAATGTTCAATATGTCTACCTTCAAACATTACGCATGCGTCTAGACGTCGGCGCATTGAGCCACGTATTCGCTCAAATATTCCTGGAGTCTCTCTGATTACCCTGCACGCATCGATGATGCGGTTTCTTAAGTCCTCTACATCGCGAACAGGAGTACGATATACCAAATGCTGTGAATGGCCCCAAATAGAAATCTAGAGGATTGTGATCCGGGGATCGAGCGGGCCATTTATGTGGTCCTCCTCGACCTATCCACTGATTTGCATATGTTTCAGTTAAATGCTGACGTGCTACTTGACTAAAATGGGCGGGAGCCCCATCATGCATAAAAACATATCCCTTCTGACGCCCAAAGGAACTTCCTCCAGCAGTACTGGATGCACTTCTCTTAAAAATTGAACGTATGCCTCACCATTTAATCGAGGAGGTAGAAAATGAGGCCCAATTAAATCATCCCCAATAACTCCGAACCACACGTTAAGAGAAAACTGTTCTTGATGGCTAGTTTCGACAATAGCGTGAGGGTTTTCATCAGCCTATATGTGGTAATTATAAAATTAATAATCTTGTCCCGAGAAAAACTACATTCGTCTGTGAATTCTATCGTCTTCAGAAAGTCACAATTTCTTCTAATCATTTCCAGCATCCAATTGCAAAATTCAAGACGGTTCGGAAAGTCTCGCGGTAACAGTGCCTGTACTCGTTGCAGATGGTAAGGGTATAAGAGTTGTTCCTTTAAAATTCGAAATACCGTCATATGCTCAACATTTAGCTGGAAAGCAATCTTTCTAGTACTGGTAGTAGGTTGTTCTCCAATCAAATTAAGTACTGCTTCCTCAAACTGTGGTGTTCGTATTTCTCGATGGCGACCACAATCCTGCGTTCTTTTGTCGAATGAACCATATTCTCGTAATCGTTGATGAAGTCGAGCAAATATTCTATGTGAAGGATGCTGCCGTTGAGGATACATTTCAGCATATCTTCTAGAAGCTTCTAACCCATTCCCCTGCGACAGACCGTAAACGTAATGCATATCAGCCATTTCCTCATTTGTGTATGCCATTTTATTAACAAGTGAATTATTAAAGTAACAAATTAAGAACAGAACAACAACACACAATTAGTATTAATTCAATTTCGAAAATTCCCAAACTGACAGCGTCATACCAATTTAATTGTCACTATCGCTAATAGCGACCTACTAGATAGATTAGTTTCGTATTTTCGCATTTATGACGATGTATCTCTGTAGTTGTTCGTAAAATAATGTTTTGCTGCTTACTGGTTTATTTTGGGCAAAAAACCCAGGAGACATTTTTTGTTTAGAATAGAACAGGCTATCGGAAATAAATTTTTAAATGGTAAATAAATAATAAGACAAAAAGTTACATTGGAAATAAATTTTAGGGGTTGCGTTTTTCACCCCTAACAACCATGGGGTAAACCAAATAAATTACTGGCTAAGTGTCTTTTTGGTAGTACAAAACGTCAGGTTAATTTCAATATTGTAACTTTTTCAGTGCTTGTGAAAAAAATTGTTATACAAATTTTATGTACCCCCTTTAAGGGGCTGTATCTTAACAAGGGATGCTCCAATGAAGTTTCTTTATATGAAAGATCCTATCTTTTTTTCGATGAGGAATCACCTCCTTGAATGTTTTACACTTATTCAGTTACACCCTGTATATATATTGAGTATTTTATGTGTAGGTAATCCATTTTTATGAACAGAGCTAATGAATATAAGATGGAAATTTAAATTTCTCTTCAGATTGATTCCATTTAATTTTAGATTAGAAAATGCCGCGCACTTGTAAGAATTCTGCAGACTGTTTTTGCTACATTTGTGGTGAGTTTACTCTAGAAACACAGCGAAATGTGATAACAAATCTTGTTGAAGAAGCTTATCAGCTTAATTTTGGATTCTCTATCGATGAGAGGGATAAAAGTTGTTTACCAAAGATTTGCTGTAACAGTTGTTCAAGAACGTTGAGAGGTTTGCTTGAAGGAAGTCACAAATCTATGCCGTTTACGATGCCAATGCTTTGGAGTAAACCTCAGAATCATGAAAATGACTGTTATTTCTGCATGACATCAACACGAGTATTCTAAAAAAAACAAGATTGTATATCCAAACATCGCATCTGCAGACAGACCACTTCCTCGTGGTAAAGGCAGTTTACCTCCAATACCTCCAAAAAATAGCGAGAAGATGGAAAATTAAAATACTTCTGGTCTACAGCCTCAATCGAGTTTCATCTCTACCTGTACTTCTTCATCATCATACACTTCATCTGGATCTTCAAGTCCATCAAAAGAACCTTATTTTCTCAAACAACCTGATTTAAATGATCTCGTTAGAGACTTGGGGTTATCAAAATCTAAGGCTCAATTACTCGGATCCAGATTGAAACAGTGGAATTTGTTAGATAAAAGTACGAGGGTCTCATATTTCCTAACGAGACAAGAAGATTTTACGAGTTACTTTTCCAAAGAAAATGATTTAGTATATTTGAATGATGCTGCAGGGCTTCTTGAAGAACTGATTTTTCCAGAAAATTCTGATGAATGGAGACTTTTTATTGATGCGTCGAAGATTAGTTTGAAAGCCGTTTTACCTCATAATGGAAATGAATACCCATCAGTGCCTCTGCACATGCAACAAACATGAAAAAAAAATTATGCAAATCTGAGGTATTACTTGAAAAAATAAAATATTCTCAATACCTAGGAAAACAGGCGACTTCTTGTTGTCGCTAAAATTTACTGGATTGCGAGGATACAAAGCCGCTTTTTTTATGTGAGTACAGTCGCGCAAAGGCAAACATTACGAAGTAAAAAATTTACCCAAATTAAAGAAAAAGCTTGACACCTGGGCTTGAAAATGTATCTCAAGAACCTCTAGTGCCAAGTGGAAAAAAAAAATTTTTGGGGCCCCCAATTTCCCCAAAAAAGTTTGGGACTATGAAAAAATTTTGTGAAAGCCATAAACAAGGATGGTGCAGGCTTTCAATATTCAAAACAAAAAATTTCCCCCGAAAGTAATTTAAAATTTTTAAAAAGGGGTTTTGAGGGCCGTTCAGGTTTAATGATGGATGTTTCAATTTTGAAGTTGAACAAAACCGGGAAAAAAACCGGGGTTTTTTTGGGGAATGTATCATAATTTTTTGGGAATACAAAAATGACCACCGACAAACCCCGAAAGCTTTTTTCGCCGGGCTTTAGGGTGCAATATGTCAATCAAAATTAATTTTTTTTAAATGCATTTGTAAATTTTTTTTTCCCAAAAACTTGGGCTGTAAATTTACATGGTAAAAGGGGTTTCCCTCAGGATATTATATTATTGGAAAAAAAACGCAACAATGGGAAATTACGCAATGCTTGCTGATTTTTTTTGGTCGATCTCCAAAAAACTTTTATAAAAAAAAAAGAAAAAAAAAGAAATCCACAAAATAACTTTAAAATTTTTCCCTAATGCATTTAATATAACCAATATTTTTAAAACCTTTACCCAAAATTACTTTTTTTTTTTAAATTAGGGGGCCGTAGTCTTTTTTTACTTTTTTTTAATTGTTGTTACTGGGTAAAAATATCGTTTTTTTTTTAAAAAGGACATTGTACTTAAACCATTCTTTATTTTTTAGCTTTAACCCGGGGTTTAGAGCAACCCAAAAGATGTTTTTAAGCAAAAACAAAAAAAAAGAAAAATTTTTTTTTTCGGACCCGTGTCGACAAAGCCCTCCGACCAAAAATTTTCAATATTTCCCACTTTTCCCCTCAAAGACGTTCTTTCAAATATAAAAAATCCATCTACCTTGAATTTTCCCTATTTAATTTTAAAATGTTACGAAAGAACAAAACCCCCAGAACCAGGGCCCTTTTAAAATCCCCCCCGGTTTAAAAAAATGAAATCATATCCGAGTATCCCCAGGGTAAACCAAAATCGTACGGGGGTTTGAGAGAAAAAATTTTCCCCTTGGGACTTTCCACATCAAAATGGAAAACCCGGGGAAAACCCCAAACGCCGGTTGGTAATAGGGAAAAAAAGGAAACAAAATTTTCGAGAACCCATGGGGTACCAAAATATCTGGTTATTCTGGAAAAAAATTTTCCGCAAACCCGCGATAAAGGACTCTCAAAAGGTCCCCGCCAAAAGATAAAATTTTTCCATTTCCGAAATATTGATAAATTAATATATATATATATAAAAATAATATATTAATATATAAAAATACAAAATATATATATATATAAGATTGATATTAGGTGGTGGAAAAAAGATTGAATTACCCGAGATTTTTAAATTTTTGTTTGGGAATAGTTAAAGATTATTTGAAAGGGGGATTTCTTTCCTTTAATACCTTATGAAAATTCTGAACCTTTTTATTGTGCCAATTACCGCCCTTAATTAAAACGGAAAATTTTATTACAAAAATTTAAACCCCAATGGGCCCGTTGAACGGGCCCACGATTCCCAAAATATTTTCTTGTTTTTATGAATAAATTTTGGCAAACAACGAATTGGGTAACCCGGTTAAAACCGATAAAATTTTTTATTTTATTTCAAAACCCGAGGGGTTAAACCCCAAAAGATGCTTCCAGAAAAATTTTGGGTCTTACAAACTAATTTTAGTTTTGCATTCCTTTTACGAATCCGTTTAATTCTTTTTTCGGGCATCATTTTTCAAAAAAAAGTCTTCATGGAGGGGCCCCGAAAAGAGCTCTTTTTCCCTGGCGAGTATTGGGGGCCAATTATGATAATTTTTTTCCTTTAAAACAAAATTTTAGACGCAGTTTTTTGAAAAATTGAAAATGGTTCCGGGGAAAAATTTTAATTGGTTGAAGATAAAAATTCCTTTTCAAAAGATCGGAGATTCCCGGTTGTAATCTTTTTAGCGGCCCTCATTTAAAGAACCAAAAAGTTTCATATCACTGGGCACGAGAAACGATGAACCCTACCCTAGATCCAAAGATCGAAGGGGATACTTTCAGAAACGACTTATTAAAATTTTTAAAAAAACCCGAATTTTTTTGAACAATACCGGAAAAACCCACGGTACGAAAATTTAAATTTTACCCAGAAAGAAGGAAAACCATTTACTTTAAGATAAAATTTAAAACGATCTTCCGATTATCCCCCCTTTTCAAAATTACAAAAACTTGAAAAATCCGCTTTCGTACGATGGTCTTTCTAAGTTGTTATGAGAGAAATCCCGAATGGGCGAGAATTAAACCCCTTTTTTTATTTCAAATTTCACAAAAATTGGACTGACAAAAAAATTACCTGATTCCGGATTGGAAATACCAGTCGATAAACAAAAAAAATGAAGTCGTAATAAAACAACCATTTTCGATCTTTTAATTTGTGTAAATCCAACAAGAAAAAATTTTCCTTTCATAAAAAATAAAAATCATCGGGGAAAAGCCCAAAGAATTTGAATAAGAAATTTTTCCAAATTTCCCAAAAACGGGTTTTTTCATTTCAAAGATATTCGGTGGGGAAAATGGAATAAGAATGGGAGAAAAATTTTTTGAATTTGAAAGAATTTTTAAAGGGTTTTTTTAAAACTTTTTCGACCTCCCAAAATTTTTTTTCTTCATTTTTCGGAACCCAAAAAATTAAAATTTTAGGTGATAGGAATTTCGCAAATTTGTTACCGCTCGATTTTTAAAAGGTTTGGGGGTTTTGGTTTTGTTGGAAAACCCAGGGGTTTGTTAGCCTTTTCGGTTTTTGGTTTTTCAAAAATTTGAAGTGGGGGTAAAGCCGCAAAAAGGGGTTTAATTTTAAAAAAAATTACCATTAGGAAGGTTTTGGGGGTTTTCCGGCCATTTTGGAAAAAAAATTGGAATATTTTCCCGCATTTCCTTTTTCTAATAAATCGCCCCCAAAGCATACGTAATAATATAAATTTTAATAAAAATTTAATAATACTTTATACTATAATAAAATATTTTTAAAATAATAATATTTTAATATACATTAATATATTGAAATATTTTTGGGGGAAAAAAAAATTTACATAATGTTGTTTTTACGGGGTATTTCAAAATTTTATCAGCGTTCAAAATAATTTAATTGATTTGAAAAAAAATGAGTCAAAATTTGGATTGGACGACTTTTTTATGAAATGTTTCGCAATAGAAAAGTTTTATTTTTTTTGTAATCATTTTCACTAAATCATTTTCATTCATTTTTTTAATATATATATATATATATATATATATATATATATATATATATATATGTATGGGGTGTACCAAACTCTATGATGGGTTGGCACGGAAGATCTTTGAATCGTTCGGATTTGTGGCACATACGTTCCCCCTACCAAATTACATGTTCAACAGCACTGGTATTCTGCAAGTATCCCAAGACTGAATAATAAAAACGATGCAAAATACTCAGATATAGTTGAAATTCGTAATTGGTAGACTAAACTGGATAACTGAGAATATCTTTCAATTGCAAACAACTTTTTTCAAAAACATTTTTCGATATTTTCCATAGTAATGTGTCTCTTACCGTTTCCGAGATATATTAACTTTCTCCTTTTTCGAAAACGGTGCCTAAAAATGACCTCTCCATTTTCAGGCGCCGTTTTCACGCAGAAATATCACTCACAATAACTCTTTTTTTGACCAGCTCAAACTACAAACACCAAATCACTAATTTTTGGTATAACTTTGCACAGAATATAGCTGGTTTTATCTAAAAAATATTCCCTTATTCAACACTTACGAATAACCTAACTGTCCAACTTCAACATATGAAATTTAGTGAATGTGAAAAGTTACGTTAGGTTTTTTTATGAAAACGGCTACATTTTGTGCAAAATTGTACCAAAATTGACTGATTTGGTGTTTGTAGTTTACGCTGGTAAAAAGTAAGAGACATTGTGAGTGATTTTTGTGCTCGAAAACGGTGCCTGAAAATGACCTTCCGAAAAAGGAAACTGAATGGTTAACCTAATGAAATGAAAGTCCTAATTCACATAGGTAGTTACAAGTATAATACAAAATAATCAAATGAATAAAAAATGAATAGATAAATGATTAATAGTAGAAAAAATGATTACAAAAACATAAAACTTCTCTATTGGTTACTGAATCATATTCACTGTAATGTATTAAATTGATCTCAATCACCAAATATATTTGACTCATTTTTCATTCCAAAATCAATTGAAATTCATAATTTTTTTGAACGTCTGATATCAGATTTGAAAAATACCGCTGCATAATAACCAAACATTGCATACTGACCTGTCAATTAATTATTTTTTCCTCCAGAAATTGATGTTGCAATTTTATATATATATATATATATATATATATATATATATATATATATATATATATATATTATATATATATATATATATATATATATATATATATATATATATATATATATATATATATATATATATATATATATATATATACATACAATATACTACAATGATCCCCGCAAAACTACAATGTTAATTTATTCGAGAAGAATGCCAGAATGCGCGAACAGGCGACTAGTATTCCGAGATATGTTCGATGGAATGGCCAAACCCTCATATCTGGTACTTGCGGAAGAGACCGGTTTTGCACCCCTGGTGGCATCCCTGTCGAACAGGTCAACTCTTGGATGGAGGGTGGGAACAGCTCCACTAGGTCACAATGTCAACTGTTGTGCCCCACACTAGGACCCTTCGCGAAGGGTCAGCTTCTTTCACCACCACGGTTCCGGCAGCAAATAACTCGTATGGAATGAACCAAATGAACACGATGGCGTTCCAAGCTTGATATGCAAATAATCCCTCTGGATGGTAGTCTTCCTAGCCAACAAAGGTCGTCACAACCCTATACAACCCAATCGAAGACAACTGCCACAATTTATGCAGGCGGAGTGAAATCCTAGAACTCCGTTGCAGAAGGTTCAACTATCAACCTCGACACTTGTTAGGTACTTTTGTTCAATTTGTTTCTTATAAAAGAATGAGATAAGTTGATAGAGACAAGATAACAATTTTTAGGAGGAATCAAGGAAACAAATGTTTGAAAAGAAAATCAATTCCTTTAAATATTCAATTACAATTTGATTCCAAAAAAGAAGTATTTACAGTCCACATTCTACAATTATTCAACATGGTCCTCCATCGCACGAATATCTATTGAAGTTAAGAAGTCTCCAGCTTTGGGAAGTGAATCGGAGAGGAATACCGAAGTCAAGAGATTCTGTGAGTCCGTTCAATTTCTATATTCGAAGATTCTTTTGTGTTCTGATGAGTGGTACTATTAGGTTTTGAGTGGATTGCAAGATTGCTGACAATCCTCGATTTCATTTGACAGTTCTATTGACAGGTGTATTTCTATTTCGGGGATATTGCTATTGTAGTCCAGGAAATATAGTTGAATTTTTCATTATATTACTGACAATCTTCGATTTTATCTGACATTTCTATCGACAGTTGTAGTTCTTGGATATTTGCCATAGTCCAGGAATCATAGTTGAATTTTTCATTATCAGTCAGATCATTAGTTTACATTCTGAAAATGGAAATTTCCGAAATGAGAATAAACAGAGGTCAATTTAGAGGTTCTCTGACACCATTCAAAACATTTCTATCATCAATCGATAATCAACAATTACAATGAAGAGACCATTTATCAATTACAGAAAAGATTAGAAACAATTGAGCCTATTTTCAAGTTATTTGATGAATTGCAATCACAAATAGAGATCAATCTAGGCGAAGAAGATAATCAAAAGGAAGGAGATCTACGTGAGGAGTTTGAAATATGTTATTATGCATCTATAAGTAAAGCTAGATCAATTATCACTTCATTTCATGATAACAAAATAAGCAATACTAGCATAACTTTGTCAAATACTCAATTGAATGTAGTTAATGCCAATGAGGATCAACAGAGTATTGTTCAAAATCAAATTCGTTTGAGCAGTGATTCGAATAATAGTAATACTAATAGTAGTGACCGGTCTGATTTACATAAAGTAAAATATCCTCCTATACGTTTGCCATCTTTTAGTGGATCATATGGTGAATGGCTTGAGTTTCGAGATGCGTTTACTGCTTTAGTGCACAACAACAAATCTATGAATGATATAGAGGAATTCTATTATTTGAAATCATCTTTACAAAATGAGGCCAGCGAAGTCATACAATCTTTAGAAGTAACTTCATCGAACTATCAGATTGCTTGGCAAATTCTCACTGATCGTTTCGAAAACAAGTCTTTGATTATCTTCAACCATATTGAAGCTATTTTTGATTTTCCTGCCATACAAACGGAATGCCATTCCGATCTACGGGAATTATATGACAATGTGACAAAAAATCTGCGATCATTAAAAAATTTACAGGTACCAGTTGACACATGGGATACTATAATTATCTATATAATTGCTTCCAAATTCGACCTAACTACTGTAGAGAATGAGCATCATTTGATTTTCAAGGTACACACACTTCCATCTATGAAGGACATGAATTCATTTTTGAAAAATAGATGCGAACTTCTTGAAAAATTAGAATATAATCAAAAGGATTCAATTAAAATGGGAAATGCGAAAAAATCTCTATCAAAATCTCACACCCATGTTAGTGTCAATAGACCAAAATGCTATTTCTGTAAAGGGGAACACATAATCTATTATTGTGGCGAATTATTGAAACTTTCTATTCCCTCCAGAATTACAGAAATAAAAAATAAAAAGCTATGTATCAATTGTCTTAGACCAGGGCATTTTGCACCTAACTGTACATATTCTCGTTGTAAACAATGTAATCGCAAACACAATAGTTTGGTTCACATTGAAAATAATGAAAATAACAATCCAACAGAAGGAGAATATTCTGGGAATCAGTGCCAAGCTACAATTGAAAATCCAACGGTGACTTCTCATGTGTTCAATAATTTTGTTGATAATCAAGTATTGCTTTCCACGGCTGTGGTTAGAATTGAAGATCACAAGGGACAGTTACAGTTGGCACGAGTACTTCTCGACAATGGTTCACAGAGTTCCTTCATAACTGAGGAGCTATGTCAAAGACTGAACTTGAAAAGATCCCCAACTAATTTGGCTATTAGAGGGGTAGGTCAATCTTTAGCTTATATTCACAATCAAGTATTAGTTGATATCAAATCTCGTAACAGTCAATTCAAATCTAGTTTTTCCTGTTTTATACTACACTACCACCCTATTGCATATCAAACTCATTCGTCTCTTTTACGAAGAGAAGGCCGACGCACCTATACCATCAAAATTGGTCGTCTTCCGGTTCACTCAATTTGGCATTGCGCACCTCTGCCTAATTCGGCTAGAGTGCATGCCTACACCATCCAGTGGTGACCAACTTGACCTTTTGTCGCGCGGTAGCAGTTTTCTCGATACCATCTGAAACCTGGTTCACAAGGCTTGAGCCCAGTGGTACTTCGATACTGAACCATAGGCAACTGATGGTTGAAAAGTCGTAATGACACAAATAAGCGTAACAAAGATGAGTCCAAAAAACAGTAACGGAAAGATTATGAAATAAAGCCAGGATCCTTAAAAAAGCGGTCGATCTTCATTAGGAGAATATTTGCTGAATAATTAATAACCACAAACTAAATATATAAATTAGAACTTGGTTGGTAGGTGTACCTACCTAATTGGATAAGTGGGAATATATTTTGATTGCAAACGATTTTTTTCTATAACATTTTTCGATATTTTCCTTAGTAATGTCACTTTACTCCATAGTGAATTCAGAATATTGGCTGATTTCCGCTTAGCTGCACGCCACTGATAATGACGGTAAGGCGCTTATTCAGTCTAATTGAATGCACCAACTTTTATAAAAAAAGAAATTTTCTGTGAAACTATTAATTAAAAAAAATCCCATATGGTTTCAAGATTTTGGCGGACACTGTATATATATATATATATATATATATATATATATATATATATTTATATATATATATATATATATATATATATATATATATATATATATATATATATACAGTGCTAGTCAAAAGTCCCCCCCTCGTATCTTTTGAACGGGTATACTTATAATAATGAAATTTGGAGGGTGGAAATAAACGGATGTAGGCTTCTCAACTGGTCATAACAGGTGACGCAATAGTCATAAATGACGTCACAGGGCCACTGTGACCAATAATTTTAAATGGGACCCTATGGCAAGTGACAGCTCGTTTGAAAGGTATTGAAAATACCTATTCAGTCATACCAATTTTGTTTGGGTTTCGGCTGATTTTGATTGATAAATTGAAGAAATACGAAAATTATAGTTTCGCATTTAATTAATAAAGATTTAAGAACCAGTTCTTATAATAAGTGTTCAAAATGTGCTCCATCTACTTCCTGGCAGTAATGCATCCTATTGCTGAACTCTTGTCGTACTCGTCCCAGTGTGTCAGCGGAAATTGCCCTACATTCTTCAACAATTCGTTGTTTCAGAATGGCAATACTGTCAGGTGCTGTAGCGTAAACCTTAGATTTCAAGTACCCCATAGAAAAAATCTAATGGTGTAAGGTCCGGTGACCGAGCTGGCCATTCGATCGAACCTCGTCGTCCAATCCATCTACCACGATATTCTTCATCTAGGTAACGTCTTACTGCACCGTAATAGTGTGAAGGAGCACCATCTTGTTGAAACATTATTTCCAAGTTGTCGAATTCATCTGGATTATCTTCTAGAATTTCAAGAAATAACGACTCAATATCATTTTGTAACATCTCCAGATACAATTCACCGGTTAAGTTAGCATTGAGAAAAAGTGGCCCAACTATGTGGTTTCCCAAAATACCTGCCCAAACATTTACTTTTCTGAAATTGAGTATGTTTTTCACGAAAGATGTGAGGATTTGTGTCACTCCAATACCTCACATTTTGAGTGTTAACATTTCCATTGAGAAAGAAAGTACTTTCGTCACTAAAACAAATTGTCTGTATGTAGCCTGGTTGTTGGTTCATTTTATTGGACATAGTTTCACAGAATTCTAGTCTTCGGTCGGGGTCATCATCTGAAAGTTGGTGCACCATTTTTAATTTGTATGGATGAAATTTGTTTTTAGCCAACACCCTATGTACTGTCCTTTGACTGACTTCACAGATAGACGCAACTTGGGCTGTGGAAGAAGTAGGGTTTACTACCATTTCTCCAATTATGTAAATTTTTTTTGTCATCACTAATTGTTGGTCGACCAGATCGTTTGGCATCTTGAGCACTACCTGATGCTTCAAACTTCCGAAGAAGCTCCCTCAAATAAACCCTCGATATAGGGCGATCGGGGTACCTCTCATTAAACAGTCGTTCCGCTGCATGGAAATTGTTTCTACATTCACCAATTATTAAGATAGCTGCTACTTTGTCGGCTACAGTACGTACCATTTTGCCTATGTAAACACTTAAACGTCTCGTTAAACAATAGCTTAGGTAAATTTTCAAGGTATAAACACTTTTGACAAGTAGAGAATTCAAAACGTCAACCTTTTTGACAATTAACCAGAGGCGTACTTTAAAATCTTTATTAATTAAATGCGAAACTATAATTTTCGTATTTCTTCAATTTATCAATCAAAATCAGCCGAAACCCAAACAAAATTGGTATGACTGAATAGGTATTGTCAATACCTTTCAAACGAGCTGTCACTTGCCATAGGGTCCCATTTAAAATTATTGGTCACAGTGGCCTTGTGACGTCATTTATGACTATTGCGTCACCTGTTATGACCAGTTGAGAAGCCTACATCCGTTTATTTCCACCCTCCAAATTTCATTATTATAAGTATACCCGTTCAAAAGATACGAGGGGGGGAGGGGACTTTTGACTAGCACTGTATATATATATGCCAGCGGCTTGGCCCGGTGAAATTAAGGAAGAGCATATTGTTTATACGCTGTTCTGTTTCGATGCAAAAAAATTGCAAAATACAATTTTGATAAATATGGCACCATGCTAACATTTACGTGAGTTTGTTGAGAGTATTCCATAGTGGTGCGGATATAATTTAAAAACATATTTCCCCAATTTTACTATTTAATATATCTGATTTCAGGTGATCGAAAGATTGGGGCCGCCATCTTAAATTCATGAATTTCGACGAAAAATTCATAATCTGCGCCCTGAAAATTCCCGTATACCAATTTTGAATCGAATTGGACCATAACCACAAAACTCGTTCGCCATCTTTAAGCTGCCATTTTAAGTTGATGAATTGTGACAAAAAATTCACAATCTTCGACCCCAAGAATCTCCACATACCAATTTTGAATCGAATCGGACTATTATCACAAAACTCGTCTGCCATCTTGGAGCCGCCATCACGAATTCATGAATTTTGACAAAACATTAGTATTCTATCTCCAACCCCAAATACCTCCATATACCAATTTTGGATCAAATCGGACCATAATCATAAAACTTGGCCGTTATCTTGGAGCCGCTATTTTAAATTCAGGAATGTTGATCAAAAATTCATGATCTCCGACCCCGAAAACCCCAGCATACCAATTTTGAATCAAATCGGACCATAATTACAAATTTCGTCCATCATCTTGGAGCCGGAATTGTGTTTTTTCTGTAACAAAAATTCCATGATGCATTGTCACCGGAATTGTGAACACCTGCCAAATTTCAAATTGATCGAACGACTAGAAGTCGTTCAAAATTCACTTGCAAAATGTGACTCTAACGAACGAACGAACTAACAAGTGAAACTAAATGAAAGCTTGTAATGAAAAAATAGAAATGACGTATTTTGTCGAGTTTTTTGAAATTTATAGTTTCGTACATAAAATTGCCATAACTATGTTTTTTTTCCTGTTGCTTCTTCAGACTTATATGCCTGCGGCTTTGTCCGCGTGGTTTCCAAGAACTTTCCACTTTTTTATTATAACATAATTCGATTCGATTCTAGAAATTTGCGAAATATTTGTAAACATCAATTTTAGTGAATGGCGCCATGTTGAAACTACTCGTTTCTTGAAGTGAGTTGATTGCAAGAAGGCATATTGATCAGTGCAAATCTAATATTAAATAAAATCTCTAATTTTGGTGATGAATCGGTTGAAGCGGCCATTATTGAGACAATTTGACCTATCAGGCTAAATGTCTTGACATTCCTATTTTCGACTCTCAAATTATTTTTCCCCAATACTGGCTAATCAGACGTGAATGTTCACTGAACTTTTCGGAGGTCAAACTGACGTCAGTTTAGACAACCATAATGTTCGTTGAGATAATGTGTTCTTCATGTATCAACACTCAACTTCTTCTAGTTTCTAATTGAAACTTGAAACCCGCCTTTGACGCTTGGCAATTTCCAGCGAAAGGATTCGCCGCCGCCGCCACCCATCTCGCTGTATTTTACGCTTCACGTAATTAATTTGCTGGTTTGTTTGATCAAAATTACTTCTCTCCTTGGTTTCCTCCAAAAGTCGCAGTGGCTGACGACTGCGACCAGATAGCCGCGACTAGGTCGTTACAACCCTACTTGTTTTTCTCGGCCTTGCCAGTCGCCAGTCGTCATTATGTTAGCTGGCCATTTTACAAACAGCCGTTTCTTTGTTCGTGACTTTATGCCTTTCAATTAGTCTGAATATCTCTAAAAAGTCGATTCTTCTAATATTGCTTAATTATCAAGTGAGTACTACGAAATCACAAAAAAGTAATTTTTAACTACAGACTATCTCGAGCAAGAACGGTCACTGTGAAAATTGCTCTGGTATTTTTGCATGTATTTCGAATCTTCTTAACTCCAATTAACATCAAACCATCGACTGTTGACCTTAGTTATTTGGGCTTGTTGTGGTCTACACAACATGTTGCGCAAGGGCTATATTGTGAACAATCCAAGACGACAAGGTACAGAAGTTACCCAATGCCGACTGAAAGTATGATTCCGTTGGCAGACATAGGGAGTTTCCATCGTGCCGAAGGTTCTCAGTTACGAAGTAGGTTCACAAACTACTTACTTTTCTAACGAAGGCACTGTAACAGGATGATGTTTCTATTTTCATTTGTTTGCACTGTGTACTTGTGTTCGTTACAATATATTTTCCACAGAAATTCACCAACTAGATTAAAACGCAATATCCATCCTCATCATTTTTTCTTTTGTATGTCACTTATATGACTCGTTTTTTGGATCATACAATACTGGGCACTTGGATAATGATGCACCAGTTTTCAATCATTTACTGACAAGTACAAACTATTACATACCTGCCATAACTATAAACGTATTTCAACTCTGCTGTGGAGAAAATACAGTGGAAGATACTTGTCACAGCGCAAAACCACCTGTTCCACCGTCAAATTCGTAACGAAATGGAAGTGCGCCTGCTCCAGGAGCGGTAATGTGACCGGCAACTAAACAAACGGCGACCGGTAGTTAGTAGTAACGACTTGGCAGCAGCTAGGAAAACAGGAACATGTAACATGCATTTGAGATGTCTCAACGACCTGGTCGCGGCTACCCGATCGCAGTCGTCAGCGACTATGTTTTTTGGAGGAAACCAAGGCTTTACATTAGTTTAGGGGCTCAGTCATCGAGACTGAAAAGGTTCATTAAATTTTTTGCTTTTTAGTTTCCTCATTCGCTTTTCGGTTTTAGTTTTTATCAAAATGTTTTTATATTCAATCACAATGTGATTCACCTTGAACTGAATATGTCAAAGGTATTTTTTTCCCTGAAGTTTCAATATTGAATGAAATTTTAAGGCTCACCAAATGTCTTCAGAGAATAGTGTTCCAGCAGCCTCTTGATAGATTACAAAAAATACTCGAGAAATGCACGGTCACTTCGTTGAAGAGCGCCTTGGTTTCAACTCAATCTGTTGTGCGATGGTGTGACATATCTGACATATACTGATTTCCTTCGAGAATTTACTATAAAAAGCAATGTTCGAATCGAGTTTTGTTTGATGAAACTTACTTCACCTTCCAATGAGAAATAATCATAATGGTCCAGAATGAGTGAAAGAATCTTGAAATATATCCTACGTTGCCCAAATATCACCTCTAAAACCATTTATATTCACAATTCCTGAAATTTTTGGTGAAAATAATGTTTTCAACCAAATAATTCAGTATAAAACTCCCGAAGTTCGACTACAGGATTCATGTTTTGGATTTGCTAGTGTCAATCATATTGAATCCAAAATCACACAGTTGGTGATATCCATGATTTCCGCAGTTATATTGACAGGACTGGAAATTCAAACCGTGGAAATTCCACTAACGGAGGCAGTCCTATACGAAACTAATTAAAATGAATTGAATACTCTCGACAGTGAGCGAATCGTTCACCAAAAGGAGCACACCAGTTAATTTAATAGTTTCACAGATTGCATATAGCAATTGTTTCCACGTACGATACGACATCTACCATTGTTTAGATGCATATCCGGATGCATACCTTCCTTTGTGCAATAGCGCTTACTTCAATACGGTTCAAACAATCAACAGTTGCTATTTGAATTATTTCATTAGGTTGTGAAAACCAAAGTTGATATTTGATATGATGCCAAAGCGCCATTGTATTTTCCGGTATTCGAAGTCTAAAGTTTAATTGCTATTCCAGAAACTGAATAGGAAGATGAGACTCCATAGTTAATTGAAAATAATTGTGTATAGTTTCTAACTACATCGATACTTGGAAAGTGGGGCGATAGGGTTTCAGAACTTCTTTTAGTTAGCATTACAGGCTTGTCTGTCATATATTAATGGTTTTTTTTTCGGCGGGAGAGCAAGATCACATTACTTTGACCAATGAGATATCAGCACGGGATCATATATTTCTACAGAAAAATATGGGAAAAAGTGATGAGAAAATGTCGCTGATATCATTTATTCTATTCTTGATTTTCTGTTGAGAATAATTTCAAAAAACAAGGAAAAAATAAATCTTGTTTGTGGAACTTTTCACTCTTGATAATGCACCATCACATGACATGCAAGGTTGGATTCCTGATGAGAGCAATGCCGGTCCTCCTTTTCGATACCTTCACAACGCCAGTGAAAGAAGAATTTCATGCCCAGTATATTCAGGAGACAGAAAGTCTAATTTGTGAGGTTCATTGACGAAGAAAAGACTGGAAGGAAAATTATAACATGTGGGCACACATAGATCCTAAAAGTTCTCGGTGAAGAGACTCCTACCCCATGAGCTCCTGAATATATTCTGATCTGAGCTGGACAATAATGTTTTTCCGTACTCCACAGCTTCATTTTTCATAGGTCGATAATGGCGATGAAATAATCAGCATTCCTGCAGAGAGACAACTCTAATCTCCAAGTACGTATCATTGTGGTCCCTTTACTAATTCTGGTTAGTACAAATTTGCCCAAGGTAGTTTTTTGAATTTGTGTTCTCACTTCACTAAAAACCTAGTCAGCCACTGTAGGAGGAGCAACATGCAAATCATTGTGGGGTGCGATGCAAACGCACACCACACTTATTCAATTTATAATAAGTAAAGAGCTCATTGCTCAAAATATCGGCCAAGAACCAACCTTTGTGTCTGTCAAAACACAGGAGTTTCTAGATCTGACGGTGAGTATGGAGTAGATGAGTAATTAAATAGCTAACTGGCAAGTCTCCACAGAACCATCGTGCTCGGACGATCGATACATTATATTTGGGGTACTCGACAAGAGATTTGATATCGGGAACCCAAATGTACGGAGTCAGAGGGCGTCAAGAGTTAGAGGCTGGCTGCAAATCATTTTCGAAGCTCGCCTATGAAGAAAATTCACAACTTTTAACAGAAAAAGATAACAGAGCCGCCTCTTGGTGGAGGAGAGCAGGAGTGAGTAGGCTCTTCAAAGTATCAGGAAGCTGGAAAAAATATCGCTCTACCCTTACTGGATACAACAAAGCGATCAGGCAGGCTAAGAGGAAATCTTGGAGAAAATTTGCCAGAGTATATCCGATATAACCGCAAGCGCAGAATCAACAAGATCCTCTCTGGAGAACCGAAGCAAGAAGTGGGCCTCATCAAACAATCTAACGGAATTGTAACGGAATTTCGAAGGGAGGCCCTAGAGCTTCTACAACAAAACAATTTCCCAGGCGCCATGATTATTGATGGAGATCTGCCAATTCCACTTCAACCAAGATGACTGAGACGACCTAATCCAGAAGATTAGAAGGAAGAAAATGGAATTATCAAACCAGCAGCGGTAGGCTGGGCTATCAAGTACTCCGAACAGCGAAAGGCACCAGGAGAGGATGAAATATTTCCTGTGCTACTACAAAATGGGGCCAAGATGCTTACGCTCATACTCACCAAACTTTTCAAAGCCAGCCTGGAAGTCGATACGGGTTGTACATACACGGAAATGCTTTCGTCCGATCAGCTTGACATCATTTCTGCTGAAGCAACAGATAAGATCCTGGATAGGCAGATACGATAAGAGGTGCAGAAGGAAAACCCTCTGAGCACCAACTTGCCAGGCAGCAAAATCAACAGAAACCCCAATCGACAACCACATCGACACGACTCTCTGAGATGCGGATAAATCGTAGTAGTAGGTTTTCTCGACATTGAACAATGCACTATCGGCACAGAGCGGCAATCAACAAGGGTATATCGGAAACCATTCGTAACTGGATCAAGGCGATGTTATGATTCAGAATAATCTAGAGTTCATCCCGCCAGGAGAAAGTCGTGGCCAGGGCGGTGGAAGAATCTCCACAGGGAGGGGTTTTTCCCCCCTACTGTTGGCACGATCTGATCAGGACCCTTATGGCGGAGGGAATCCAGGTACAAGCCTGCACTGACGACATAGTTATAATGATTGGAGAAAAGTTTGGAGAGGTGATATCGGACAAGCTCAAAGCGGCTCCTAGGACTATCACTGGGTAATGTAACAAAAATATCAGCCAACAAGATAGCGATAGAACTAGTGGGAAAACTTGGGGTGTGCAACCCAAACAAATGTATTGACTATTCCTCACAGTGGTTAGAGCAATGAAGCGGTCGTTCAGTCGAAAAGAGTGCACAAGAAAAGCTCAGTCAACTCCAGAGGCAAGCGTGTCTGATTATAACAGGGACAATGACAGCAGCAATTGGAGTCCTCCTCAACACCCCTCCTTCGCATATTTGCTTAGAGAAGGGAGCAAGATTGGGTGTATACAGAAACCTGTCGAAGTCAACAAGTAATAGGAGAAAAACTTGTCGCAAGATGGGGAACGAGATAAAATCCCATCTGATTCTAGCAATGCCATCAGACACAATGATCCCCCTATACAACTTTGATAGACCTTATCAGATTCTCCTCTCAGGAAGAGATGGATGGACGACGAAAGCACGGGAACTCATAAGGGAAAATCCACAATGGTACACAGACTTCCAACAAAATTAACCTTAGTGTAAACCTGGGACAGTATGCCACAATATTCCAATCAGAAGTGCATGTAATCGATCTCTGCCTGCAGGAAATTCTGAACGGAAACAGCGAAAATCAATGGATCAAAGCCATGTCGGGCAGCTAGATAGTACTATCCAGAACGTTCAAGTCTTCTTCAGAAAACATTAAAACAGCTAACACAAATGTTTTAACTCTCAGTAGAATTTTTTCAAAATTGAAAGACAAATTTGCAAATAAATCAATGTTCGAATGAGTCAAACATTTCGAAGGCTCCTTCACTCGGAACTGAATCAAACTTTGAATTTCTTGATGATACGCTGTGAATAATTGAATATTTTTTTATTCCTCAAATATTTCCAAGTGGGTCTACTAACTTCGGAAACAAATAGTGCTCACTCAATTTTACAGATTCATTCCCATTCTCATCCCAGAATTCTCATTGTTTTGTAGAAACTGTAAAAATCAGAAGTGTGATATGGAAACAAAAATAACTTTGACGAGTGAGGAATCAGTGTTCATCAACTAGTTCGTATACCTAGTGTGCTTCGAGTTATTGAATTTCTCAACAAGCATGTAATTATAAAAGAGATGAAAAAGTGGACACGCTAATGAATTATGGCAGATGCAAAAAAAATCGAATAACGCAGCAACTTCATACGCTGAGAGGTATCCCAACAGACATCATCCATGTTTTTAATATTTCTCTGTTGTGGAGAAACAATTCAGACAAAAAAAAACCTCAACTATGAAATTTTTATCATTGATGAGGTGACTAGAATCAATGTTTTAGCGTTTGTAGAAGTGAATCCTCTCGCTTCTACTAGGGAAATTGATCATGAGTTATGACTCAGCAAGGTAGATTTTGGAAAAGTATAGGTACAGGTCGTTTGACTATCAAGTGCACCAGAAATTGTATGGAAATGATGGAAATCGAAGATCAGTTCATTGTGATTGATGAGTTCAGAACAATACTGCCCATCCCGACTTCGATTATCCTATATCGTTTTCCAAAGAGTCAGTATTCAGGATCAATGGAATGTTTGGGGTGGTGTAATCAGAAGTAAAATAATTGTACCAATTTTATTTAAAAGATAGTTGACAGGGGTTAGGTAATCTTGGTATCCGTGTCGATGGTCGATCTGGGGTCTTCTCGTCGCTTCCGACAAAACGAGAGCAATGGCGTGCTTGTAACAATAATATAGGAACTCAACAATGACTATGACTTTCTTGAACCTCTCAATGTGTCAGATATAACTCAAATATTTTCTTGTGGCCCCTGTGAAACAACTGGGTTCATAGGTGATGATCATTTGATGAAATGGTACTTCTCTATGATATTTCAGCCACATGGGATTTTCAAATAAACAATTTTTCCGCGGAAGATATCATCACAGCATATTTTTCCAGAACATTCTGGTCCGGAAGTTTTTTTCATGAGAAAATCAGAATATATACCCTAGAATTTCAACTTGAAGACTTCAGATAGAACATTCTGGCATCTTTCAGAAAAGTTGGATGCTAAACTAACAAAATGTGAAGAAAACACCTGGTTCAAACCCGGCAGAATTTTCATACACGAACGCTGAGGGACGTCAAAACATTTGATTTGATGTTTGCAGCCTAATTGTTCATTGTCATTCATTTATTATACGCGCACTTTCGACTCTAGGCCTCTCTTCGAAACGAAGCTTTCACCCTCCGAATCACAATACAAATGCCGTGTTGACGTTTGCGACCAAAAAATTCTAACTATCGCACTATGTAGATACTCTATTTATCACAGCGGTAAATTAGGGTAATGGATATTGTCTGGACCAGTTTGTACGATTCCGTCACTGCCGCGCTGCACGTTAAACTCATCTTCCATGCTTCAAGTTCATACTCGCTCTGCAACGCAACATGAGCTGCATCCTCCACCTCCATTTGATCTGCAGAAAAATATATATATTCATATATATATATATATATATGAATATATATATATATATATATGAATATATATATATATATATATATATAGTGTTTGTCATAAAGTTGGCTACATATGGGAAACAAATTTGTTATTGAAATTTCTGAAATACCCTATGGGCGATTCGTTTCTGCATGTCTGACAACAAAAAAATCCCTTGCGATATTCCTCGAGCACATGTTTGGAATCCAACGAGGACCCCATGTACCAATGTTGAACCATTTAAAAAAAAAAACAAAAATACCATTTTATTCCTGTACCCTTACTAAGAAACATCACACATTCTTGTTTTATCTGGAAACAGCCATTAATAACCTGAATCACATAAGTTCGGGTCAAAACTAATGAAATATTTTTGGAATAGACATTTTCCCGAGAATAATTATGAAAACACGATTGAGTCTTGTCACTAGGTGTAGTCATGCCCTGTATATTGATGCACATGAGCTCATTCAGAATTCTCAAGCCAGAAAGGACTTAATAATACATTATTTATCCTAGTTGAATTTAGTATTATCAAGGTGGATGAGGAAAAATAAAAAAAACTCAATAAACCAACAATGTACAAATTTTCTATATTCTGCGTGACCACCTTCGCGCTCCATACATAGAATTTTTCTGGAAAACATTTTTCAACATGGTTCTGTTGATCAGTGCTGCACAATTCCTTATACAAATTTCTGAATGTTCTACATTTCAAACTGGGCGTTGTTTATGAACATTGCTTTTCAGGTAACCCTATTAAAAAAAAATCACACGGCGTTAGGTCTGGAGATCCAGCAGGCCAAGGATTACCTGAATATCGACCTATCTTCTGCTCACCAAACTCATTGATCAACCACTCCCGCACTCCATTCGTAGAATGAATAGGAGCCCCATGAACAAATCCGTTATTGTAATGATAGGTTGTCTATAAATAGAGATGTCTTGGTCCGTAAGAAGTTCAAATACCATTTAAACTTTGTCCAAAAAAGAAGGGACCTACAATTCGCTCATTTAAAAATCCACACCATACATTCACTTTGAAACCATATGACTTCAATAAATACATTAGGATTATCAATATCTAAGATCTCCAGAACTGACGACACAAGTTGCTTCGTCAGAAAATACCACACTTTTTCAGAAATCACGATTGTCTTCTAACATTCCCTGGAACCATGCACAAAAATAAAATCGAGCGTCATAATCCCTGTATCGCAGTATTTGCACAATATTTGGTTTGTATGGGTGAAAGTGATTTTGCTTTAAAATTCGTCTTACCGAGGTTTGAGATATTTCTGCGTTTTCTGCCATAATTTTCGTCGAAACTCTTGGTGTCTCAGTGACTGTCGCTGAAACATTGTTAACTTTATTTTTATCATTTACAACACGCTCAACGTGAATAATTTCATATTTGTTTCCAACCAAACCAGTTTCCTGAAATTTTTGCAATATCTTTGCCACCGTAGTAAAATGCAAATTTTGGTCAAATGCCTTCCATTGAAAATTTCAGCTACTTCTCTTGTGCTATGATAATATAGCAATACTGTTTCTATTTTTCCCAGTATTCCCAGTTTTGAAGCCTTTTCTATTGATAATTGAAAAACACAAAAACTGATAAAGAACAACAACTCCAACACAATTGTCAACAAGTTATTGTGACATTCGTTATTGTCACAACAAAAGTAGATCTTTTTTCGAAGCCGCGTTCATCGATACCCAACCCAAAATACAATTCATGAAGTATTGAGTAGAAACATCATTACCCCTGTGCTATAATAGCATAAAGCTTATTTTTTGCAGCATATCTGAATATTTTTCAACCTCTTGAATATTTTTGTACGGGTGAGTTATAATGAGACCGGCAAACTCCGTATTTCCAATTTCCATATTATCTTGAAGTGAACGAACAATTCCGTCAAGGTATGTTCGAATGAATTTTTTTCTTGAACACGGGTAGATGAAGCGAATTTCGAAGTGATCATACAAGACCGAACGAAATGGACAGATGACACCAAACCACGGGAGGAACTGGTGCTGGTATATACAGTGAGGAAAGAAACTCTCAAATGTGCACCTCACTGGGAACAAATACTTTCTTATTCCAAGCGGGAATGTACGCAATCTTACAATGCGTGAGAGAAAACAACATAGGGGAAGTGCGCAACACACGGATCAAAATATGCAGAGACAGCTTACTGAAGGCTCTCACGAACCCAAAAGTGACATCGAAACTAGTATGGGAATGCCGATAAGAACTCAGTATCCTAGCAGATCACAATTAAATAATTTTTATGTGGGTTCCAGGACCCTGTGGCATCGAGTGCAATGAAACAGCTGATAAACTAGCCAGGATGGGCTAATCAACTACAAATAGACCCAAAACCCGCACTTGGAGCGACAAAATCAGCCATGCGAAGCTGCGTACGAAACTAAGTCAAACGAGAACAAAGGAAGCGCTGGAAGGAAGCCCCTCTGATGCACCACGGGGAAACATATACCAGAGAACCGTCGACAAAAAAACTGAAGAACTACTCAAGATGAGTAGGAACCAAGTCATAACAATAATGGGCCTTCTCACTGGTCACAGCCCAATGAGAGGACACCTGCACAAAATGGGGCTGTACAACGTAGAACTTTCCTGCAGAGAGTTTGGTGAAGGGACAGAAACGACTAAACATATATTATCAGAATGTGAGGCGCTAGGCCGCAAAAGGCAATCAATATTCGGACATCCAAGGCTAACCTCCGGAGAATACAGTAGCCAACCAGTGAAGATTCTGTACAGACTGATACAGGGGACTGGAGCTACGGAGTGGGTGCTGTGAAACGAAAACCGTAAGGCACAAAAAGCCCAAGAGGCTGAGGTGCAGCTGGCGACGAGATACAGCATCCTAGGAGAAAAAAAAAACTGCAAGTATTTCAGCAACATGTTTGTTTATCCAGAATACACCAAGGATTCTCCAAAGTGCGCAACAGTCGATTATAAGGAGATATGAATTATGTATAGAACAAAATGATGGCCCATTTGAACATTCGCTTTGAAGGTAATTTTAGTTTATATGTACTCTACGCAATGAAACAGTCACCCGTTATTACTATAGAAGTATTTTCTTGGTTGATCAATCAGAAAACAGTTCTGAAAATCAAAACTCAATATAAAATTCATTTACAAATTGAGGGGACCTATCTTCAGTTATTCACGAATATTGTTTCGAATCTCATCTGATAGAAATGTAATTGAATTGGGGTTGAATTTTAATGGACCTTTACATTTACGAAAAAAAAATTCCAAAACTTATATAGGTCGATTATATTTCATATGAAACGTCCAATTGACTTAGAATGCCATCATATATTTTTTATTTCGAAAAGATATTGCGTTTCAAAGTGTACCCGTGACGTCACGTTCATCGAAAACTACCCCCTCCATAATCCACGTTCAGAAACACGCATTACTGTTCTTGTCAAAATTATAGCTCACTGCTTGATATACACCATTAATATATAATTGAACACTGTTTATTGATAGACTCATCAACAAAAAAACCCATTTCAACAACGGTTTTCTTTATTTAAAACATTCAAAGTTTCTGAACGGGCCTTCCTTTTGATGAAGAGCGACCATTGGCAACACCGCAAATATTAAAGCCAGTTCCCATTAAAATCATATTGACATTTGAGGTTAATGTTTAATGTTTATTTTTATCAACTTATTAATTTCTCAATATCATTAACGATTTGGTGTGTTTATAATGAAACAAGGCTTCGTAAAAGCAGGTTCGGAAAATTTGCCAAGGATGGATTATGAGATGATTGACTCTTTTTATTTATTTTTATGCTTTGTTTATGCAACGTTACCAAGAACTAAGTGAACTAATAACTAGGGATTTAACACTAGCAAATCAATGAGCGCGTTTATGGAACCCCTAGTACAAGAACTGAGAACTATGACTAGAAAGTTGCCCAACTTTTAACTAAGAACTTTGGTTCTTAGTTAAAACGTTCGTGATTGTTTAGATATAATCAATCATAAATGCATTATACTGTGAATATATATGTAGGCTTTGTCTGTTTGTATTATAATATAAATAAATTCATATTCGGTACCTATTAGTGTTTCCTTCATGTGATGAGTCAAATATTTATTAAGTTTGAACTACTGAAAATATAATTAATAATTTAGAATGAATAGACTTGAAGTATGTTCATACAAATTTCGTAAATTTTTTGCAAAATTATTTACTTATTTCACACCAATTCTTTGTTGAGGGATACTAATCTATTTTTTACAAATACAGGCTTACATTTTCTATGGTAAAAATTTTCCCTATGGTTACAAAGCTATAGAAAAAAAAATACTTCTGAAGATATTGGCATTCATGAAGAGAATGTGACAACAAACCTTAGAAAACTTTGACATAATACTGCACATTCTAGTTATTCAAAGTGTTTTTGAATTTCAATCAATCAAAATAGAAGAAATTATTTTATCGACAAAGTTGTTAAAGAATTCGTCCACCGTATGCTCCTTAAATGAATTGTATTGTGCCATTTGGAGTAGCAGATATTAAAAATTTTACAGTATTGCATTTTTTCTATTCTGACCAAGTCATGGACAGACGAACAGGATCAGAGGGTTTTTCAATTTCCAGACAATAATTGAATTAACTTTCTTATAGTGAGCTCTGAAAGGGATCGGCAAATTTCTTTCAATTTCAGATATGTCAGGCCAATATATAAGCTCTTGTAAACAATTTGCCATCATAGGCACAGCTTTTGTGAAAATCTTGTGAACACTTGATTTACTCATATCAAAGTCATCAGCCAATCGAGAGTATACATCCCCAACCCGTATCTTTTTTAAACTTATCATAACATCCATATATTTAATTTACTTAATTTTGGTAATGTATTTCACAATGTGGTAAACATTTTCAGGGAGCCCCAAATAATATTACTCTCCTTTTCTATAAGTGCAATAGATAAGCGCTGGCGCTGCTGTCCTTCGATATTTTCACAATCAGGATGGGATGAAGACTGACTAGGAATTTTTTTTGGTGGTGTTATTTTGTGAATCGGATAATGTACTAGCTTGGCTACTGCTAGGAGAAGAACTATTCGAAACTCTTGAGTAAATATTTCCCATGGATGTAATGTCACTCAACACAGTTTCACTAGCTGAAGGAGTGATGTTTTCATTTGGTTTGGGTTTCTCCATCGTTGGTAGGTCATATACTTATGATGAAACATTGTCAGACCAATGTCATTTCAGGTTGATATGGGACATCTTGCTTCAACATAAATTTGGATCCCCTTGTTCTAGCATATTCCTAATTCGTAGTATCTTCTTTCAGCTGGAACCAAAGAACAATATGTTTATAGGACTGGATATAAAATACAGTACTGATCGATGATTTTGCAAACTTGCATTGAGTGAAATTAAAGATCGTTCCTTGATGTACTCACCTGGAAATATTCTGCACAAAAGCATATATTTCCGCTTTTTACAAAAGTTTGATTCATTTTCACTGGTGTTCAGACAACCATGCACATTGCACTTTTTAGACATTTTCAAAGTAATTAAAATTATAAAATAATTTCGGAAATTTTTCAATACCAAACATTCATGGCGAGCTTGTTCATTTGCAGCTGTTCTCTGCATATCTCGTGTCCCGTATCAGTCGTATCAGATATATGCAAGAAAAAGAGCTGAAGAGAGAAAAACGATTGATAATATTCTATTCCGTGAAGAAAACGAACGAACCTATCAAAGTATCAAATAACAAATGTCATTACGTCACAATTCCATGATTTGCAACTCATACAACGATGCCAAATCAACTTTTAGTGAACGTGACGTCACGAAACCACTTTTTTCCGGATTATGGAAAAACTACCCATCAGAAAAATAAAATAAAAAATCCCAAGTGATATTAGCACATATACTTTCTAATTACAGTGTTTTCACATAGTGCATAAAAAGGTCCATTGTCCAGTCAGTTGACCTGTCAAAAAAATGTCACATATGTCACATACCAGAGTATATACGACACTGATTCATGAAAATTAGAAATAAAAATCATGCTATCACATTAATTAACCTCAAATGCTTCACATAGTTTATTTGTTCACACACGCGTGTTCACGAAAAAAAATTTAACAGGTTACACTTCAGGACACCCCTCCATGAGAACTGTTCTTCTTGAAATAATATGGGGTACACAAATACGTAGTTTGTCGGTTTCCTTCTGACCCACACGTATAATGTTTTCAATTCTCTCAACATTCAAAAATGTTTCAGAAGTTGGGAAATATTTTGATATGCTGTGAGAAATAAGCATTATGCAATTATAGCACAAAGAAATAGATGTATCCACTCAATACTTCCTCAGGACCAGAGCTGTGTGCTGGCGATTACTGAGCAATTTTGAAAAGTAATTGTACTTTTTTTTTGAGTGTAGAGAAAATCCTGTATGGACACCTTGTTGTTGTAGCAAGGCAGTGTGGGACTCACTGGTCTCCGTGCTACCCACTAAAAACTCCACCCGGTAGGCTCGTCTGGTCAAGACTTCCGATGACACTTGGGCCTATTGGCCCATTATATCCCACCTGTTTTTCAAATATGCAGCACTCACTCCGGTAGTTTTGTGCTTTGCACAAGTTTGTTCACCAATTGGGTGCCCAAAGAGTGACTGTCTTCTGCGATCCATGGCTCCGCAGTTGCACAGTATGTGTGATACTGTTTCTGATTTCTCACCGCATAATCTGCATGTTAGGTCGCCATTGAACAGTCCCATTTCATAAAGGTGATCTATCACTGGCACATGTCCAGTCATTAGCCCCGTAATGATTTTCACTTGTTTCCTGTTTAGAGATAGAAGGTCTGCTGTTTTTTTCCCGGCACGTGCCTTTGATGATCTCTTTTCCGTATCTGTTTCCTAGGATGTAATCCCAGGGTTGTTTGTGTCTTTTCTGGATCCAGTCTTCTACAGACGCTCGTGCCGTACGCTCCGGTACCCCGAGGGTTCGTCGTCGGCTTCTTCAGTCCCTGTAAAACCCTGGTGTCATGGGATCCAAATCGGCTTGACGCGGTTTCGTTCTGCCAGTGTTGTCAGTTCCTCTTCGCAGGTCCATACCAGTTGGGACGTCAATTTCTGGCTACTCAGAGCTTCCTGTGCCGCCTGGCTGTCTGAGAGAATGTAGTTCTTTTTCTCTACTATTGCTCTCCTATTGTTTTCCTTCACTCATTCAAGGATTGCGTAGACCTATGCCTGGATTTGCTTGAAACATAGAGGTGTGATCACCTAGTGAGTAACTGAACTCGGTCCTTGGGTTTCTAGAAAACACTCCTGCTTCCGCATCATTCTCCATATTGGACCCGTCTATAAACCAGATTCCGCCGTGTAGAATGGTGTTGAGTTCTGTGTGATTCTATACAGTTCTATCTGGTATAGATAACCGGTATGACTTGTCAAATGAGAATCGTTTCGTGGTCTAATCTCATGTCTAGCACGTCTCTGGTTACGATGCTCATGTTTCGACGTTTATGTTGCCCAGTGTATTTCTCAGTCTGAAGGCATCCAGCCTTGCCCCTTCTGTATCACCAAGTGAAGAGGAGGTAGTTCCAGCCTGGCCCAGTTCAGTTCTGGAACTCCTTTGCTGTGTCTTCGTCCACCACACCGGGGAGGCATAAGTTATTGTCAGTGTATCATATGTGGTTTTAATCCCCATTCCTTCCCAAAAAAGTGTTCTGCCACAATTAATGTGGACTCTGCTTTTCTGGTAAATTTTGTAAGATGTTGGTTACAGATCAGTTTCGAATCCAGTATCACCCCGAGATAATTGACCTCTCCATTGCTCTGTATGGTTTTTTCCCGAAGTTTCATGGGTCCTTACTCCTCAGTTCACGTCTCCGAGTAAATGTTACTATGGTGGCTTTTTGAGGGTTGATGTTCAATCCCTCGGAGTTAGTCCAGCTGGTTACCAAGTTCAGGGCCTCTTGCATACGATCCCTAACCATGGTGTTGAGTTTTCCCTGTTCTGAGACAACAATGTCGTCAGCGTACCCAAGGCTTTCATGAATGTTTTTTTTTTCAGGGACCCCAGTAGTCCGTCCTTGACCAGATTCCACAGGACTGAAGAAGAAATTCTCTCTTGTGGGCATCCTTTGGGTATCATCCTGTTTCTTAGCATTGAGACCATCCAGGCGACGCTAAGTTCCTCGATTCCTTTCCGTCTGAGAAACCTGATTATTGAATCTCTAGATGTATTATTGAGAGCTCCTTCTACGCTATTAGTGCCAATTTGTTTTCCAGCGTGTTCTCAACTTTCTACCAGTGCACTGTCCCTTATATGCGTATCCACCAGCTTCTCCAGGGACTCAAGTCCAAAAAACATGGGACTTATCGATCTTAGGGACTTCAGGGGCACCGTTTTCCGTCCAGTTTTCCCAGGTTTTGATATGGAGATTACACTAAAGTTCCTCCATGGTTTTGGTATGTATCCAAGACCCGTGCTGCCTCTTAGTATTTCCCAGAGCCTTCTGTTTGGTAGTTCCGTTCACTTCTGTAGCAGTACTGGGTGAATATGGTCCGGTTTCGGTAATTTGAATGGTTTGAATGAACTTATTGCCCACTGTACTTTGTCATAGGTTACCACCTGTTTAGCTTTCCGTGAAACCCCTTCTTAGAGCCTCCGGTCCATTCTCATCAGCAGGTATCTATACCATTTGAGCCACTGGAAATAATTCCTTGAAGGTTTCTTCTCCTGCAGTGGTGTACTCTCCTTGTTCATTTCTAAAGAAGTGCATTACTTGATTTTTATCCATGGATGAGATTCTTTGAAGTCTGGCGTACTCTTGAGTGCTCTCCCTCTCCTCACAGTACCTCCTCCAAGAGTGTCTCTAGGCTTTATTCAGTACCATCTTGTAGCTGGTCGGAGCGTTTTTGTTGTCATCTCACCTTCCAATTTTCTTGGCGCTGTTGAATTTACTTCTTTTGGAGATACTTAAAGAGTGAAGTGTATGTTGTAGGTTAATAGGCCGGATGATTCAGAAGATTCAAAAGCAAGAATTCGTCACGAGATACAATGCATACCTCCTGATGTTATTGACAATGTTCAAAAAGAATTTATCCATCGTCTTGGCTACTGTCAGATTGCAAACGGTGTACAATTCGAAAATTTTAATTTGATCGTTGTTTGGAGCTATATTTGCCATTAAATTCAGTATTTTCATATTTCAAAATAATTTTTCTCATTTTATTTTCATTTCACCCATACTCATAATCACCGTTTCATATTCCGTAATGAAAACTGTAGTTGCCATTAAAAAAATTACCGATGACGTCATTTCTCCTACACGAATCGTTCTGCGTGTATTAATTGAATTTGAAAGAATGCTCAAATGGAAATAAAATTCGACGGCTTCGAGCATTCTTTTCAAAAATTATTCTTTTAATTTTTTACGAATTTATCCACTACTTCACGATAGCACTGAATTCAACGGACGCATTGTAAACAAACCCTACGTGTGATATATTTTTGAAATCAACTTTCCATGGAGATTTCATAAATTGAATAATATATAGGGTGTTCCATTTGAAAAAATTGTCGCAGACGTCATCAGTCGAAATTTATTCGGTACTTTACGAAAGCACTTATAAGGCATATGCAATGTTATGACTTTTGTGATGAGCCTAACTGATATCAAACACTAATTTTTCCATTCATTCACCCAAAGAAAATATACAGGAACATATTGCCACATACGACCGTAACTACGCCACTCTTTTTTTAAATATAAAAATAAATTATCACATCAATAAGCCTAGAATAGTATACCAAGTTTAAATTTTTTCCGGTGATACAATGGATTACTTCCTCCATATGAGGAAAATATATTGACAATATTCACAAATGGTTTTATTTTGTAAATAGAATTGTTCATTATTATGCATTAATTGCTTAGTTATGAACTCCGGGTACTTCATGTTCATACGGACGTGGAAAAATGTTGATGATCACAAGGTCATCAATGATTCATGGTAACACAAAACACTCAAAACAAATATAAGGTTCATTTATCTGTTCAGCCTCATCAAAAGCCAACATGACTTATATAAATATGGATATTGATTTCCAGATACATTATTTGATCGAGTTCACATTGAAATAACAATTCTGGAGAGATACAGAAAATGTTGATTCATTGTTCATATTTGAATGTAGAAAGGTGCCAGTCAACATCCTACAAAAGTGATTTTTTCAAGTCATACTATCCTTCGGCAACCGAGATATTCCTTCATATACCATGTCGCTGCATCAGCTTGGTATATACTAGCTCCAGCATAATCTAGAAAAATTGCGAGACGAACCAGATCTCCATAAATAGCGAGCCGCTGTTGAGGAGTGAAATGATTCCAAGCACCGAACAGAAAGCCAAGTTTTTATAATGATATTTCTCTCATTATTTTTGAACCAATCAAATGGCCAAAATTTCAAACGAAGGACCAATCAGACGAGTTTTATAGCGATAAAACGTCTTCTCGCTGTTTTATACGAATAAAAAAAAACACTAGTAGATTCGATATTGTTTTTCAATAAAACCACCAATATATTCGATATTAATTTTCGATTACACCACACTATGCCCTATCACCTGTCATTATATGACAACGCATTCAATTCACATGTAAGAAAACAGAAAAGGGATTTTGAACCCACTTCATTCAGTTATTTGATATTGGAATTCAAATATATACATTTTTCAGAGTGTTAAATGAGGCTGTGAATCATATTCTCATAAAATCAATGGATGTTCTGGTGTAGTGGGTAGATAATCAGACTGTCACGCGGAGCTACGAATATTTTATGAAGAATTGTAAAACCACTAACAACTTTATAAAAATCTCAAAATAGCACAAATCACATAAAACTCAATCAGTATATGCATAAAGTCAACAGGCATTCGAAATTATACTTATAATACGGGGCTTGTGGCTCAGTGGCAACAGCGTTGGTCTTGTGTCGACTGTTTCCACCCGGCTCGGGTTCGAATCCCGCAGCTGGTAAAAATTTTTTTCAAGGTCCCAAGAGTGGTTTCGGATCCCACTATAAAAGGTAAGGTCCCCGTGATTTTAACTCGTACAAGTTTCCATCAACTTCTGAGGGTTGTTCAAACAACTAAGAAAGCGGTTAAAAACAATTTTACAAAACAATTTTTTACAAAACAATAAAGCAGAGATGGCCTAGTTAGCTAAGGAGCAGGCCACGAAAAAAGCAACCGGGGTTCGAATCCGACCACCATCAATTTTTTTCTTTATTTTCGAAAATAAATTTCAATACCCGAATTGTTTTGTACAGTTTGTTGATGACACATCCTTCATATTCAGTTCTACTCGATTAAAAATCACAACGCAGATTCTGCAACGATGCACTCACGAAGTAAATGCATCGTAAAGGTGAAAACGACGCTCATGTAAGCTTAGAAAGGAAACAAGCTAACCCTATCCCCATTTTTCTCAGAATTATATCCTTATTGAATACACTAGAAAAATTTATGTATTTTGAGTTTTTGAGTGAGTTCAAGAGCAGTGAATATTCATTATAAACGAATCTATAAAGCGATTTTTGGAATTTCAACTATTCATGTTGAAAATGCGAATATGAATTCTGGTAGTTTCATTCAGTTTCAAATGTGATTCGGAAAATATTATCATCATCATCATTCGTGCTGAAGGATTTTATCGCATATTTTCAAAAATTTTCCTCAAGAAATTTTGCCTCTAGAAAACTTAACTCGTGCAATTCGCATTTCCGTCGTTCAATCAGAAAATGAGACCCCAAATGGCTTTCAGTGAAGTTTCCAGGCAAAAGCCTTCTTCGAAAATTTCAAAAGTTTTTGAGCAATAGAACACCTAGCACATGATATTACCCTCGAAAATGAAACAAAGTTTGACTTCACTGACATTCAGTTGCTAAACAGAACTTTCTAGTGAAAGTAGTGCCAACTACGGTGAAATATAATTCGTGAGTCGAGAAGGAAATATCCTCAATGTAAGTGTGAGTCATATAAGGAATTATACCGTTGCAGTCCTGAAGAAGGTATAGTGAACAACGAACATCTAATGCCTATTTCTTTTATGCGCCGTTATTACGATACTCGTGGAAATACAGAATTATAGCATGCATACTTGTTGTACAATATATAAATGTAACTATTCAGTGGATATCAATCTATGAATTCCACTTTTGCATAGAAACATTACTGCATTGAATCGACAAAGAGCCGACTAATCGTGTCCTCTCGTCTCTCTTTGGGAGAAAAATATTTTCATATTGTATCGACAACAGTTTGCATGAAAGAAAGTGTGAAGGTTCAATCGATATCTCCAAGAATCTTAGGAAACAATTTCCATGGACACTTCACGATCATTCATGAACGTAACTGAAGAAAAAAAAACTTCATAAAACTAATGGTTTTTCCAGTAATATGATCATCATTAATTCAGTACTACATACATCAATTATGCTAATACAACTTCAATTTCCTTATTCAATAATTCATCATGAGTTCTACTTCTACTCTGTTCTGACTTACAAATGAATGACCTATAGCTTGAAATAGAAATTGTAACGTTGGTGAAACAATCAAATTGAATTATGGATGATCAATCGTGGTAACTGGAGGCAGTAGCGCACTTTTCATTACATCCAATTAGAGTTGTGGAATACTGAATTGATATTATCAATGAATAACAAGTTAGGTGGAACGAGATCCATCCACATGCTTTTTCAACTAGAAAGTTGTATATTCCAGTACTTGGCAAGTTTCTACCAAACCTGCAGAAAAAGTTTGCACCACGTTTAGACAGTGGCGACATATCTCGCAACTGGCCGAACTAAGTTAGTACAGTTGGTAAAACCGATCGAGATAAGGCGGGTTTTTTAAATGTATTACTTTTATATGGTGTATATTTTATAAGTGATCGATTTGCCATTCCTGTATTTCATATGAATGGCTGTATCATATGAAATACAGAAATGGAAAATCGATCACTAATAAAATATATACAGTGATCGATTCGTAGAATGTTAGTTCGAAAGTTTCAAAATAAATCTTTGTTTCATGATATCAAGAACAAAATTAAAGTTCCTATAAAATAAGAATAATAAGTTTAACACCATCAAAAATACATTTTATTTCATCTAGGACAAGGTACAACTACAGACAAAACAATGATAAAACTCTGAAAAACAACAAAATTAAAAATATTCTTCAGTCTTATCATGAAATCAACCAAAATAAAAACAACCTACCTTCAATAATTTTGTTAATTTATTAGCACAAAGGAGAACGAGTAGGTATCACAAACACTCCAGTTTGATGATAATCATATTAAGTAGACCATCTACTTCGTACTTCCTCAAATGATGATAGGAAATGGAAACTTTTGGATGGAAATAAGTACCAATTTGTAAAAAAAATTCTGCAACTGATGGATGGAAATAAGTATCAGTTTGTGGAAAGCAGCTTATATTTTACCTTGTAAAAGAATATTTCCAGGAATTTCAGCGTCAACAAAACATTATATTTTCGACGTTGGGTTCCGATAGTATAATTTCTATCATTCATTTTTCGATGACAATAACAGTAGAATTATTCTGAAATAATTACATGGTTTGTCATTTTCTGACAAATGTCGATATTGGAAAATTATCATGTTATCATTCGTCTGTCGATTGCGGGAGGCGCCTCCATGCGCGACTGGCCGTACCAAAAACTTGGTGGTCAAGTTCGCCAATGTTTCAAACAGTCTCTTTATTTTTAATTTGTCTATGGCTTCTACATTCGACTTGTGATGGAAACACTGACTGTCTAAACCAGTCGTTATAGCGTTTGGTGGGGAATGGTGCAATGACAATTTCAGCAAAGATGGCTTCTGAGTTATTCGCGATAGAAAATGCTGATTTTTCATTGGACACTTTCACTTCGTTATGGAAAACTCTATAAATTAGGTAGGTATCAGCTCGATAATCACCGATCACAACACTTGATCAAGAAAATGTATCCAAAACTCTCTTTTTTTCCTCTGAATATAATCGGGCTAAACCAGTTTCAGATCGGTCAATCGCTTCCAAAAATAAGAAATTGCTGAAGAGTTGAAGAAATGGCATTCTGTTGGTATGTTCCACCAATAAGAAGGCTACCCATGAATATTTTTTTAATTTTGTTGTTATCTTTTGGAGAGGTGAAACATGCAACCCCAATTCCATTTTATACCAGAACTTATTGACAAAACAATATTCCCTAATTTAAAATGAAATTTTGGAAAGAACGGTTTATTGAAAAACTCTTTCAACTCCTGTGTTGTGTCCATAAAAGCAATAGTTTCCTAATAAGAAAATAAAATACATTGTGCTCTTTCAGAGTAGAACAAAACATACTATATAAACATATTTTTAGTAAAGATTGGGAATCTGTCTGAGTGGAAAATTGTGGTGCCTACAGCTAATAGACTAGAGTTGTTGAAAATGTTTCATGATGATGAAACGGCAGAACATTTGGGTATTGCTAAAACTTTAGCGCGTATTCAGGATCTGTATCATTGACCTGGTCTTAGAAAAAGTGTTTATGAGTATGTTAGGAAATGGTCTATTTGTGTTACTTGTAAATCATCAGATTTACCTCGAGCTGGACTAATGGGTTCTTACAAGAATATACATTTTCCTTTTCAATTGATATCTGCTGACCTATTAGGACCCTATCCAAAATCCAAAGATGGAAATCAGTACCTCTTGGTGGTTATTGATTGGTTTACAAAATTTGTGCTGATACATCCACTAGTTAAAGCCACATCTGAAGCTATCATAAAATTCTTGGAAAATCAAGTTTCTCTTGTTTTTCTAAAATTTTTGCTTGTGATAATGGGTCAGTTTTCACTAGTAGGGAATTTAAATGTTTTATATCACAGTATAAAGTTCAGAAAACTTGGTATACAGCCAGATATCATCCTCAAATTATTGCCACTGGAAGGCAGAACAAAGTTATAGTAACGGCTGTAAGATCATACATGGAAGAAAATCATAAGACTTGGGATCAGTCCATTTTTAAGATTGCACAAGCAATACGTACATCAAAGAGTGTTGTTACGGGATATTCATCAGCATTTTTGACCTTTGGTAGAAATATACCTATTTCAGGTGATTATTATGGGCAAATAGCAGAAAATTCGATAAACATAGTCAGTATAACTGAAAAACATACAAGAATTGATGATCTTCAAGAATTACCGAAAATTTTCACGAAAGTAAGAGAGCGAATTCGTAAAGCTAATGACAGAAATACCAAGGTTTTTAATCTCCGGAAACGGATACCAAATATAAAGTTGGTGATGGAGTATTAAAAAAAAACTTCATATTGTCTAAAGCTGAAAACGCATTTTCTACTGAACTTGCGCCTAAATTCATTCCTGGTATTGTAGATAAAATAATATCTCCTTTAGTTCATTCATTGAAAAAAAAAATATACGGGTCGACTAGAGAACATCCTCCTTTTTGGTTTCGTCGGTAACTGGGTAACTGGCATGTAGAAGATTTCAAATCCGACCCAACTTTTCTTGATTCAGATGATGACTCAGATGAGTCAGAATCAGAAACCTCTCAAAACTCTGATGAAGAGTTATGATCTTTTTTGTTAATTTTTTTCAGCTGTGCAGTAGACGGCTTAAAAATATTGCTGCAGGGGCATTAACCATCCTGGCGGTGAGAGTCCGACCAAATGGCCACTTTGTCTGTTGACATTTTCTCTCTTTTGAAACATTTATTTTTGGATATTTTGAGAAATTCATTTTGGATATTTGGAGAAATTTATTTTTGGATATCTTCATATTTTATCTGGTTTTTTGGGAGAGTTATCTGAGTGTATTCAGAAATAGTTTTGTACCTTGATACTGTTGGTGAAACATATGAGTATTTTCGAATAATTTGCCAAACATTATACATGCTTCTCGACTTAACTCATGCACAGTCAAGTCAGTACGCGGCTCAACATGTACAACGCTTAGGAGACAATATATCTTCGGAGTTTTATAAGATGAAAATTCAAGATAGTGGATACGGTTAAGCTGAAAATTGCTTGTTGGCTTCCTTTGGCAGTATATATAATGATTTCTGTTGAAATTGAATCGAAAATGTTTGTAATTTTACTACCAATTCGAGTCGAAATCGCCATCCGATCATTTCGGCTCCGCAAAGGATAACTTTGGAAATTTGGAATGGTCACTGCAACAGATTCTATAATATCAACCCTTTTTTACACGCTTTTTATTAGCTTCACTTGTATGTTTGTTTGTAACCGACTCCTTTGGACTGATTTTCACCCACTTTCAGACGTCCGAATGATTTGAAATTTGGCAGGTGTACATAATTCCGGTGACAATGCATTAAGAAATTTTTGTGTGGAACAGAATGGCGGCTCCAATATGGCGGACGAGTTTTGTGATTATGGTCCGATTCGCTTCAAAATTGGTATCTGAGGGTTTTCGTGGTTGGAGATTATGATTCACTTGTCAAAATTCGAAATGGCGGCACCAAAATGGTGGACGAGTTTTGTGATTATGGTTCGGTTCGCTTCAAAATTGGTATCTGAGGGTTTTTGTGGTCGGAGATTATGATTCTTTTATCAAAATCAAAAAATTCAAGATGGCGGCTCCAAAATGACGGACCAGTTTTGTGATTATGGTCCAAACACCAGCTTATCTCTATAACAAAATCACATATCGTACGGATATACATAATCTGAACATTAGACATAAAGGTAGGCTCACAATCCCTGCTTTTAGAACTGAATTATTCAGACGGTCCTTTAAATATCAAATTTCCGAACTATACAACTGGTTACCAGATAACTTCAAAGCTCTTCATCCAAATAGATACAAATTAACTACTAAAAACTATTTGTTTAATTCTCAGAGCTGAATAGATTTACTAAAAACTGTTTGTTTATTTCTCAGAGGAGAATACTTGATTTTGCATTGCTCAGATTGAAATTATTCAAATTTCACGAACAACATGTTGAATTGTAAATGATAGGTTTGTTTATATTTTTTTCTGTCTATCTATCCATTTCTCTTTTTTAGGGGTTAAGTGGAAGAACATTGTCTGCAAGTGTTTGATTTGCAGAAAATGAACTTCGCCCTTTATTTCCTAATATTTCATATCTGTCAATTTTGATGTAATTATACTGTACACATATGGAAATAATAAAGACGATATTATTATTATTATTATTATTATTATTATTTGCTTCAAAATGGTATCTGAGGGTTTTCGTGGTCGGACATTATGATTCTTTTGTCAAAATAAAAAAATTCAGGATGGTGGCTCCAAAATGGCGAAAGAGTTTTGTGATTATGGTCCGATTCTAGTCAAAATTAGTATGTGGGGGTTTTTGGGGTCGGAGATTTTTACACGTTACACCAATATGGACTGAAATGTCAAAAGTAAAATTATAGTTTGAAAAAACTAAAAAACACGCTTATATAGCAATAAAGACTGAAAAGTTAAAGATAAATAATAGTTTTAAAAAACTAAAAAATACGCTTTTATAGAATACCAAACTGAAAAACACGTTCATATAGCAATAAGGACTGAAAAGTTAAAAATAAATAATAGTTTAAAAAACAAAAAAATCGCTTTTATAGAAAATCAAACTAAAGAAATAGCAAATAAGAAAAAAATTTATTTTATTTAAAAAAAATCGTGGGTTGCATGGTATCAATAATTATATAGTACATCACATACCTAGGGCAGTTAAGTGAGAAATGTCTCAGATCACAGGTAATTGATACCATGTTTCCAACGCTTTTTTTGAAATAAAATAATTTTTTTTCTTATTTTCTATTTTTTCAGTTTGGTTTTCTATGAAAACGTGTTTTTTAGGTTTTTTTAGACTATTATTTTTTATGGTTTGACTCCACTTGAGGTTGCCTGTTATATTTGTGAGATCACCTGATGGTCATACATTTCTTTGTTGTGCACATATCTAGATTAGATGATTATACAGTGATCTGATGGCTTCAGCCTGGTTCTGCAGCCTTGATAGCCGGCAGACAACGGAACTCTCCAAGTGCTCATAGTAGACATCGTTCTGCTCGTATTTCAGTGTAATATTATGTGGTGACCTTGGACTTATTCTGTGAGACAGGATGAGGCTCTGCTGAGTACTTAGTAAAATTGGTATGTATACAAATGTAGATGTAAGAGAGCGAAAAAATAGGAGAGAGATAATTTACATGGTAACCACCACTGGTATTTTGAATCAGGATTCTCATCATGCCACGTGGTACACAGGACGACCACGTTGTTCATCATTTTTCGAAACATGAATGGAATATTCCTTTCAATTATATGAATTTTTCCAATTAAATATTATGATCGAATTTCAATACGTATTGACAGCAAATGAACTACATATTTCCGTGAGAAAATCAATAAATACAAGTTGAGACAAACATTCCGGATCACGAGCTCCTCCAGAATTTTCCCTTTCTAACTCAAAGTCTCAAATCAATGAATGCACCTCCACCTAAATTTTCAGTTTCATATGGCAATTCATATTTGAGATAACTTTTCCATGACTTTTCAGTTTTATGTTATTCGAAATCGAACGAGAGCAAGGCTTCGCATATCTTTTCTCGAAACCCAGTTACACTTGTCAGATAAATATCTTATTTTTATCATTCTCAAGTGACTTCTGGGTATAACTCGTTGAGCAATATTATTTTGAAGAGCAACTTAGGGCTTTAATAATCATAACAATTGAAATAATAGATATCTAATTTTTTATAATACTCCTGTATAAGAAACTACATTCACAACGCGACAGGAATTTGAGTCAGTTGATCATCATAGATATAAAAAAAAATAAGTTCAACTCACCTTCGTCGATAATGATGAATTGGAGTACCTACATTTTAATGAAGGCTTAATCTCAAAAAGCTCTTCAATCAATATTTTCCTGTAACAATGAATGTTCCTTCAAAGTGAACCAGTTAACTACGTTCACTTCACTTCGCTACCTCGTCTATCGATTATCCCAATCACCAGTTTGTTTGACGTGCAAATTAATTTTAATGGGATAGAGCGTTGCTGGTGAAAATGCGATATTTTCTTTTTAGATTTCTTCGTCTTGCACTAATTGTGATTGCCGTCAAAGGACCTTGGGAAGATTGCGATTCTAAATACGAACGATCGAGTTCACGAGCATTCTTCGGTTTTATCCACCATGATTGCTATAGAGCTGAATGGATTTTTTTATTCGAACTGATTTATTATTGATTCAAATTACTTTTGATCACTTCTAGGATGATTTCATCTGTAATGAATACAGTGAGAGAATTCTGTATCAACGTAGTGTAACGTTGAAACAAACAACGTTCAGACACTTTAAATTTTAAATTTATTCAACCATGGCTGTGATAATGTCTGATTACATCGCAATGACGTTATAACCATACCCACCCCGGTCTTATATTATTGAGATGATTTCTGGTTGATTTTAATTTTTGTTTGTTTCTTTTCATTTTTGTTGTGTGGTTGTCTGGGCAGTCAGCCCCACTCCTCAGGTAGCGCCATCTGGTAGAGGATATGCAATCCATCTGCTTTCAGAAAATTGCTTGTTTTTTTTATAGGCACACAGCCTTATATAGATAGACCCTCAATTTTTCCACGTTGTGTATTTTTTTCAACAATTCAAATCTGTAAAATCATTCAGAAAGCACTATGAAAAATTCGGGTTATTTTTGGAAATCGTCCCCTGTCCCAAATCTACTTTGGTGCAACTATGAAAGATTAAGTTATCAATCTTGGACAAAATAAACAAGTCACAGGAATATATCTGTATTGCCTAGTTTGGTTAATTCCCAAAATGTATTGCTGGTACATTTCGCGGGAATATTCATGAATCTGTCAAACCAATTCAGAAAATGAAAATTCTAGTACACAACACCCAACCAAGGAGTTGACCAATGGCCTTGTGGCCGGCCGGAATCTTTTAGCGTTTGGATTTCAACAATATTGTTAAGCCACGTAATTATAGAGAAACTTTCTACGATGCAAAACAACGTAATAGTTTTAAATAAAAACTTGATAAACAGAAAAGGTCAATAGGGACCACCTGCTAGACTGAAACAGCTGATAAGCATACGCTCGTAAAACCATACGTTGTTATTGGAAGACAATTAAAATGCATTTAAAAATAATTATCAAGAAGTAATCCTTGTATACCGGATACATAAATAATTCATCTAGGAGAGTAAACAAAGATTATTGATTGCTACTTGTTACATTCACAGCCAGATAAGCAAATCAGTTTCCATAACAACCGAATAACATAGTCGTAAATTCAACACCCGTCCAACGTCGATAAACACAGGGCAGTTGAAAAGCATATATCGTTACCCGAAAAGCCATCAAAAACCATCACGATAACGCGAGCATCACCATCCCGCAGTATTAAGTGAAGTAAACAAACTCGTAATTTACAGAAGGTTGACATTCTGAGAACACATAAAAACCCTTTTGGCCATTATTTCAGCGAAAGCTCAACCAGACCATCATAAATACCTGTCATTCATTGAAAGTTTACCCATTAATGTCATAGATAATAACCATGATTTATTCATGAATATATCAGACAAACAAGGCTCCGCCTACTAGCTCCCGTGTTGAAGATCATATAAAAACGCGAATTCGAGATCAAGATAATCATTCGGTATTCAACAGTGAACCAGAGAATATGTCACTCTCAAAAGTGAGATTAAAAAGTCAGTCGAATCACAGTATAGTAATATAATAATGAGAGTTTCCAAATCAGTGTAGTGAACTTCAGAAAACATAGAAACTCAGCCAAGTCAAATCAAGTATTGAAGCTCCTAGTAAAAACACGAGTGAACAGTATAGTTTTCCACAAATTATCTATTTTTGTCAACGCTTCCAGAACAGAGATAATACAACGGGAGTCCGCAATTCCATAGTTCGCGATCTCTCAGAAAACCCATAGCCGTATTAAGCGATTACTACTATATCGGACGAATAAAAATAAAATAACAAATTGACGCGGAACTAATCGACCTACTAATACATTTAAGACTAATTTTCGTGTAAAAACCTACTCGAGTGAATAAGTGTGAAACAAGGGGAGATATGTAAGTTTTTCTATATTTATGTTTATGGCAAAACCCAACCTTTGGAAATGTGTATGTGTCTATAAAGTATCTCCATAGTTGCAAGATTACAAAGATCTCAAAAGAGAATTATTTCTAGCCGTTTGTGGCAATTGAATTTCAAGATTGTTCTTTTAGTAAAATTATTCCTATTGTGTAGCCCACTGCAGAATTATCTGCCAATACGCTACATTAGCTTTCATTGTAAGAAGATTGTTGCTTATCATTCGTCCATAGACGATTGAGAGAATTGTGTAAATTTTTATTAAATATATATGTACATTCTTAACATTTTATGAGTGCATTATTATTTTGTTTAATCATTGTTTGGTTCGAATCTTTCTGAACGGTAGTATTTCCTGAATAAACAACCCATGTTCCGGTATTGAAAGAAAGGAACTTGATCTATGTTGACCGCTCCATAGATCATATCCGGTTCGACGCTATTCAGATAGTCGATGCTTTCAATACTGTTTTTTCCAATCTAACGAATAATGTCTGGTATTACAGGTGTGGTGTGTTAAGTCACAACACCCCGTAGTCAGGGAAAAACAATATTCCTCTAGAATTTACTCCCGACAACGTGAGTGAAAAGTCTTCTAGCATCTTTACATCCCCACAAACAAAGAGTTTGTCCTGATACAAGATCTTTTTGGGTGCACCCGAAGGCAAACCCGTAACTTTCCACGATCAGTCTTCAAATTGAAGTTTTGGCAAGGTGGTAGAACCGAAATCCATTTATTGCGAGAAGTAACATTGGGACAAGGTTAACATACTCCGTTCCACTATTTCAAAGTTGTGCCATGGTTTTTGAAACCCCTACATCACTCGAAGCTATGGTGAGATCCGGACCAATATAACTTAACAGAACTAGCTTTATCAATCCAACTAAATGATTTTGTAGTGATAGTTCTAGTATTTTTGTTTCGGACTAACTCAATAGAAATTAAATGAAAAAATAGAACGAGAAATTCAGACCTAAGGCTATTCATATTCACTGATTGAGGTCCTGGACTTTCGAAAGGTAGTTGGGTTGGAGTCGTGGATTCCATCTAAATATACTTTTGTATCCAACCAACACCTGGGAGAAGAACGTTCACCTGTATACTGTTTCAGGTTTCGAAGCTCGAACTAGACTGACTCTGCTGTGATTTTGCATTGCTTTCATATGCGATTCTGGAAACCCTGGTGCTTGCACTTATACCTGTAAAAGTTTGGGATCAAATTGGCGACACTTGGCCAACTTGATAACAGAGATCATCAGCGTTTCGGATGGCGCCAATTTCATTTTAGTTTAAATTCAGTGAACAGACCACACAGGGTATTATTTTCTCAGCTTCATTTTTGAGGCGACCTGTTCGCGGGTTCCAATTTTAGCTTTGCTATCGGTTGGAAGGTGACATCCGTCAAACTTTACTAATGGCAAAGCTTGAATTAGAAGCCTTCGAAAATTGAACAAAAAATACACCCTATTGCTGTTTTTCGTATAATTTGAGAGGTTAACTGAATATTTTTTCGAAGAATGAGAATAATCACGCAGTCTCTTTTAGATTTGTGAGGTAAATGAGGTGCAGAGTAGAGAACAAATTCGCTAGATTATTATCTGCTTATGTTCATATCAATAGGTAGATACTTATTTGGGTTCGTTTGAATGTGCAACCACATTTATATTATTGTGATGCAACTAGAATATTTCGAAATCATTTCACGAGAAAATATGGTTCTTCTGGCAGGTAGAGAGGTTGAAAATGAAATTGTCAGAAAATTTGAAATTCAATGCAAATATGATGGACTATGAAAATATCATTATTTGTTGGTTCGTGAAGATTTGTACTATCCTTTGATACTGAATACAGGTATATATTTGAATCTGCGGCATTCGACTGTCCAAAATGCAGAAGGGGCCCATTTTACAAAAAGTATACTTACACAATACATTACTTGAAAATTAACACTTCCTTACGCACTAATGAATGACGTGATTTCTGAAAGAACGAACTGGAAATCGAGAGGCAAGATTCCAAATCAAGGGGAAGGAAAAACGCATAGGCACCAAAAAAATAAAAAATAATTTCATATAAGATGCTGAAGATGTCAAAAATTTAGTTTTGACATTAAGCGAGGATATAAAGAAACATTCGTGGGGGGCGCCATCTACCAAAGAGATAACAGAGATAAACTCTATTGAAGTAACAGGTGGTATTCCCCCGAAAATCCAAACAATATCGAATCAGTTTGAGCACCAGGGTTTTCAGACATCTCAGTTCCATAGTACAAAGCTGTGGGAAGAAACTTCACTTCCAGCTCATTTCCTCCTCTAACCAAAGAAGATGGAACACTAGCATCGACTGCCCAGGAAAAAGCCAATATCTTTGCGCACCTATTTGCTGGAAATTCCATTCTGGATTCATCGGGAAAACAACCCCCGAACATTACACCTATTGACAGTCACATGCCCGAGATCACCTTTCGCCAACGTACTATCAGAAAGATTTTGCTGGGTCTCAACACCAACAAAGCCTGTGGATCTGACGGAATCTCGCCGGTTGTTCTCAAGAAATGTGCCCCCGAACTAACACCTGTTCTTTGCAACTTGTTCAACAACTCTTACAATTTGGGGGTATTTCCGTCTAATTGGAAAATTGCAAGAGTACAGCCAGTCCCTAAAAAAGGCAAAAAGGCCCTACCTAGCAACTACAGACCTATCGCACTGCTATCTATTATTTCAAAGGTCATGGAAAAAGCCATCAACATCGAGCTCATGAAATATCTGGAAGACTCAGGAATTGTCAACGATAGGCAATATGGCTTCCGTCATCAGAGATCAACTGGTGACCTGCTCGCTTACGTCTCACATATATGGCAGCTATCTATTGAAAAGTATGGAGAAACTTTAGCTGTGGCATTAGATATCTCCAAGGCGTTCGATCGAGTTTGGCACCAGGGACTCCTCGCCAAGCTTCCGTCTTATGGCTTGCCCCCTCAACTGTGTTCTCTGCTTGCTAGTTCCCTCTCGAACAGGTCTCTCCATGTAGTGGTCGATGGAGTTTCATCTGACACTCTACTCATAAATGCTGGTGTTCCGCAAGGATCTATTCTCGCACCAACACTATTTCTACTTCACTCAACGACCTGCTGAAAGCAACTTCATGTCCAGTACATAGCTTTGCCGATGATGGTACCCTCCATACCGCTTTCTCTTCAAGGGCCCCTATATCAGCCCGTGGAACCAGAAATGAACGAGGAAGAAATGTTAATAATATAAATATGGACTTAGCAACAATTCTCGAGTGGGGATCTAATAACTTGGTAGAATTCAATGCAAACAAAACACAAGCATGTCTTTTCTCTAGAAAAGTCGATCTCACTGTGCCTAACATAACTTTGTCAGGAGTAACCATACCACTGAAGTCATCCATATCGATGCTTGGTATTACTATCAGCAATAACCTTTCCTGGGAAAATCACGTGAGGTCCATTGCCAAAAGTGCATTCCAAAAACTTGGTTTTTTGTTTCGTGCCAAGAGCTATTTCACCCCCACTCAGCTGCTTATGATCTATAAGGCACAGATCCGACCTGTCCTGGAATACTGTTCCCATATTTGGAGCGCGGCACCTAAACATATCCTGAGGCTATTGGATTCTGTCCAAAAAAGGGCAATTCGTCTCGTCGGTGATGCCTCGCTTACAAACTCGCTCACTTGTCTGGAACACCGTAGAAAAGTTGGCGATTTGTCTCTATTTTATAGATATTTCCATGGGCGATGCTCTTCTGAAATATCAACAATCGTTCCTGCTTTGGCAGTCTCTTCGAGACTAACCCGTCAAGTTCAGTCATCACACCCCTTCGTGGTCACTTTGGAGACCTGCAGAACATCACTTTCCAAAGACTCGTTCATCCAACGAACAGCGAGGCTTTGGAACTCATTGCCTAGGGAGGTGTTCCCCGAAGCATACAACCTCCAGAAATTTAAGAAGAACACCAACTCCTACCTTCTTTCCCTTGGTTCCCACGATGTTCTCTGAACATTACAGGATATCCCTTTTCGTATATATATATATATATATATATATATATATATATATATATATATATATATAAATATATATATATATATATATCATAAAAACAGATATTAACCATTTGTTGAGTTCTCTCATTTATTGTCTTCAGATATCAATTGAAATTGACAACAATGTAAAATAATAGTTCTTTTTAACATTACCGCCACCTGGTAACATCAGTTCGTACTAATCTAACAGTTGTCACCATTGTAAATATTATCAAGTGACACCCGTCAGATGTCGTTGGCTCAATTATATTTGCGAAATTCATTCCTAACATGTCATTTTCACTTGTCACACCACATAGAGTACACATTTATATTTATATAATTTTAAACAACGCTAATGTGGTTGTAGTAGCTTTGAACTTCGTTTTATTCTTTGATCTACCTTTTTCTTTCTTTTTTTGTATCACTATGTTAGATGGATATGTTTAACATCATTGAAACCAACCCCAACAAAGTTGTAAGTAGCATAATGTTTCGCTCTTGAATATGTATTACTATTGGTTTTTATCATCTATTGTAGTCTCCCTGATGATGGAAATGATCATTTCCGAAAGCTTGGATAAACCTTAAAGAGATAACTTTTTCATTGCTGCTCACCCCAATATCCCGTCACAAGAACGCAAAACAATGAAAAAGAAAAACAAAAAGGTCATGCCAAGTGATCGAAAACAAACAAAACAAAAACCAGGGAATTTCCAAATAATAAAATAACTAATGAGAAAACTTTTTATAGACAAGCTTCCATTCAAGCCGTATACTGAAACGTATTAAATAAGTTTAAGTCATCGCTGACAATGATACAAATTTTTTCTGTTGAATAATTTGGTTTCAAAAAGCTTTCAAAGAAAATAGGCAACAATATGTTAGCCTTACATCCGCGGAGAACGGACATGACGAATGACGGAAATAATATCTGATCTCACGAAATGTGTGACAGGGGTACCTCAAGGTTCCGCACTGGGAGCAATTATGTTTCTGTTATACGTTAGAAATTGATAAGCTAACTGATGATGCTTTTTTTATCATTCACGCAGATGACACTTCTCTGTTGATTTCCGATAAAAATGACGATATCCTTACTTCTAAATGTGACAGTGTGTTGAATAACAATGGTGTGAATTGGATAAGCTCTTTTTCAATATGAAAAAAATCAATCATTCACAATCGACAAAAAACCTGTCTCCGAATGGAGATTCAATTGAATGAAATAACTATACAGAACTTTTTAACAAAAAATTAAACCGACGAAAAAATTGAAATTGAAAAGAAATAAATGAGATGAACCTTTTTAGTCTTGATGATAATTGAGCTCCTAAACTAATTTTGAGTTGGCTTCAAACAAACTAGCAATTGAATTAGGTGAAGCGTGAAATGATTACTTCTTCAAAGTAATATTATAATCTTCGTTGATAGATTATTTGGCGCCTACTCAAAATTAGTTACTCACATGAATTTAGGAGCTCAATTATCTTTAAGACTAACAAGGTTTATTTTATTTCTTTCTTTTCTGTTGACTTTTTCGCCGGTTTGATTATTCGTTAAGGAGTTTTAATTTTTCACTTTTTTGTTGCTGAACTCAACTAATAACTATCTACCCAATTGACTTCAAGTATCCATTATATTGTAGTGTCATCAGAACTACCTACATGTGCGCCAAGTTCCAACAGAATCGGTTCACAGATGAAAAATTAATAATCCCCTATTTCAGTGGATGAACGATGAACCTTCCCTATTTTGCCACCCTTAAGGGTGACGTTTTCCGTTCAAATCCATATGGAACCAACTTTGATGTATACCCTATCCAATGAAAAAAGAATCATCGAAATTGAACTGCTCTGTGAAAAGTTATGCGTGATCATACATAAAAAAATATACGCGTCGACTAGAGAACCTTCTCCTTTTTTTTGTTCGGTTAAAAATACAGAAACAACAAAATTCCTTGGTATCATCTCAGACGAGAACCTCTATCAATCAATCAATCAAGATATGCTTTATTGTCAAAGAATAAAATTCTCAAAGACAAAGCTCAGGTACATATTTGAACATATAAGTAATGGGTTTGTAAAAATTATAAAAATAATCTGAGATTATGCACATACAGTTAGGTTATAACTAAATAAGTGGGTAACAATATGAAAATATATATAAAAATAGGTTGATATTGTCTAAGATACGCCATATGCATATACATTTAAGACGTGCAGACCAAAGAATACAAAGTGTGGTAAATAGGCAAGGTTGAATAAAGGACAGTATGTGTGAAAATAAATGAATAAATGAAGACAATGTTACGTATTATGGAGCTATTGAGGAAATTTGTTATAGTCATACAATTTCGTCAAAGGTTATGAGTGAGCTCCCAAGTATGTGGTACTGCGACTAGCTGAAGGTTCAAGTTGAAGTATTCATCTAGCTCGTATAATGATTGTTGTATCAAGATTTTTTTTACCTCTCTTCTGAATCGCCTGAGACATGTAGTTTCTCTAGTGGTTATGGGAAGATGATTATACATTTCAATGCCATTGTATATTATAGAATCTCTAACCAAATAATTGGATGGTCTAGGTAGTCTGATATTATTGTTCTGTCGAGTGTTATATGGATTATCATTTGTTACAAGGAGATTATTATTTTCATGTATAAGAGTGACAGATTCTAGAATGTATATAGATGTTACCGTAAGTATACTGAGATCATTGAACAGCGTTCTACATGAGTCTCTGGGTCTTTTTTCGCCAATATACCTTAAGGCTCTTTTTTGAATTACAAAAACATTTTTGAGCTGGTAAGAACAGCAAGCGCCCCAAAATGCAATTCCATACCTTGGCTGAGATTCGATTAGAGCAAAGTACGCCGATCTGGCTGCGTTTATACCCAAATCGTTCGAGATCACTCGAACTGCGTAGCATCCCGAGGACAACTTATTACAGAGATTGTCAATATGATAATCGAATTTCAGTCTAGAGTCTATACTTAATCCAAGAAAACGTGTCTCTGTTCTGTTGAGGATATTTTCATCCTCCAATGGTATATCTGGTAGGTTGCAGCTAAATGTGATTATATTAGTTTTTTTTTATGTTAATCACTAAAGAATTGGAGTCGCACCATTGTTTTATTGTAATAAATTCCCTTTCGATGTTATCTAGCAGTGGTTGCTGTGAATTATCATGCCATAGGAAAGTTGCGTCATCCGCAAATAGAGTGATCTTGGCAGTGATGTTCGAAAGGTTTATATCATAAATCTAGAGCAAAAAGAGGATGGGTCCGAGTACCGAGCCCTGAGGTACTACCAATTCAATACCAGCCCTATTGGAGTCAGTGCCACAGCGCACTAATTGACTAATTGACAGATAGGATCTTATCCATTCAAGGCCCGAATTTCTGAATCCGTAAATTTCGAGTTTCTGTAGCAGAGTATCGTGACTCACGCAATCGAACGCTTTCGAGAAGTCGCAGAATATCGCCGCCTGCATTGATATTTCTGTATACTTCCGACATAAAGAAAAATAGAGCGTCATTGGTACCTTTGTTAGGCTGAAAGCCAGATTGTTCTGGGCAGATTATGTTGTTAATTGATACGAAGTTTTGAATGCGGATCTTCACAATTTTTTCAATTATTTTAGCTAAGCTAGGGATAAGCGATATGGGCCAGTAATTGGAGGGGTCTCTTCCACCCGATTGGAAACACCATTGTCGAACAGTCATAAGTAAATTGAACTCTCTGGGTTAGGTGCTCAGGGCCTTGAAGTCAATTCTGCTACAAGACCAGCTACTTCTTGTATATCCCAGTTTGGTCGCATCAACATTGAGAAATGGAATATGCTTATGAGGTAACTCTACGTTATCCAATCGTTAAAAAAAACCCAAAAAAATAATCGCAGGCACGAAGCAGAATGAAACTTGCAGAGCAATATTTAAAGAACTACGTGTTTTGACTCTTCTGTCCCTATTGATACTGGAACTTTGCTTATTTGTATTCAATAACAAGAAACTTTTCATAGAGAAAAAAGACATTCAATCTAATCAAACCAGACAAGAAAATGATTATTATGTGCCTTATTGTAAATACAGAGTAAAACTAATTAACCTCAATTTATTTAAGTATGCGTGTTTTTGTGTTTAATTTCTTTTTCTGTTTAATTTTTTTCAAGTTTCAGGTTGAGTTGCATTCAGTTAGAAATACAACAATTGACTATTCTTATACAATGTATGATTGTCTTTAAAGAAAATGAATGCTACTCAGTTGACTCATACACATATCCTTTCTATATCCGCCTACGGATGTTTTTCAGGTTTTTCAGGATTTTTGTCTTAACTCAAACATACACGGTGTCCTCACCAATGTTATAAAGAAACATTTTGTGCAGCCAAAATTTAAAAAAAATCCAGATAGCATGCAAGTCGTTTTTTTCAATTCTCATTCCTTCCCCACTCATACTCCTTCCTTCCTCAGTCAGTACCCAGGTTAAAAATCCAGTCAAGGGCAATCAAAGCCTGCCCTTCTGGCTCCGTTGTGTGAGTCAATACTATGCTGACCCCTGGAGTGTTAATTTGTTTCACAGAGACTACCAGGAGCAAAGTGGCCTTTCCGCTATAACAGAAGGTGGCGCCCGAGGCAATTCCGAATTTGACAGAAACGCGCCAAGATCAGGTCGAAGGGGCAGAAGACCCTTACAATGTATTGGTTCTCGGTTCATATGTCAATCAGGTGCATTTTCAATGGCCATGATTTCAGCTGTGTAGATAGAGTAGATTTCACGGATTTTATATTGCCTGGGAATATCGATTCAATGCAAAGAATACAAAACTAGTTCCATTAGAATTTTTGAACTATCTGTATATATCTTAAGAAAATCATTATAATTATTTATGATGGAGTTAAAACGAGATTTATTGAATGTATCCGTTTCGCAGTACGAAGGAAAAAATTCGGTTAGCTTGAGAATTACTTCCTACGGATCCGTGATCAGGACATCAACGTTAGTACCAATCCATATTTTCAGTTCTGAGAACAATCCGAATTTGTCTCACTTCCCATGGAAACGCCCCTGTAATGATTGGAGTAGAATTCTGTAAATTGCACGATCGTTGGATATACTGAGGATGAGTCACAATCTCTTCTGGGGTTGACCTGAGTGACGTATACTGAGCGCCAGGGGCAATGGATAGAACGATTTTTGCAAAAAATAATATTAGAGGGCAAGATAGGCTCAAAATTCTTACGGATTCGTGATCTGGACCAATCCATATTTTCGCTGAAAAATTTTCGGTTCTGAAATATCTGAATTGGTCTCACTTTCCATGGAAACGCCTCCGTATCTTTCTTAAATATTCCATAGTAGAACATAGTAACAAATTCTAACGTTGATACTGTCCGAATATTACAATAATTGATTTTGTTTCGAATGTATTCTTGCTTTTTCTGAGTGTTCGAATTACGTAGAAATGGCTAATGAATACTTCGCAATTTCACATATATATTCCATTTTGAATGATCCAATTCTGTTTCGGATCATAACATGCATTTTTTTCTTGTTACAGGAAACAGCGGGAGTCTGTACTCAAATCGACTATGGTTCACCATGGCCATATATTCATCAGGCACATTGCTGGGCTTTGGCATAACGTATTCAGGTAAGATGATAAAACATTCATCATGCGAATTCGTAGTATGGAAATCGTTGATTCATATGTTTTCATTCCTGAAAGAGTGAATACTATTTTTCATAGTATTTCTATTATTTTTCCATGCGGATGAAAAAAGGACTCTGAATCGAAACTGTGGCTAATCGAATAATATTTGAGTATGACCGAATAACTCTTACAAGTAACAATTTCCAAAAATTTGATCAACTCCAGCCCCGTGATGAAATCATATGTATTCTGTAAGAGATATTCCAATTATTCCAATAATATATTCTAAGTAGTAAGTAAGTCATTCATTCACATCATTGATTCAATTTACTTTGTTGGATGGTATGGCCCCCATTGATTTTTCCCTCAGGAAAGACTCATTTTTACATTATAATTTATTGTGTGTACCCTACACTGTGGTTATTTTGGGAGTAACAGGTTCAACTGTATTTGACAATGCCAAAGATTCCTTTGATGTCAAAAACGATTGATTAGCTAATGAACTTCAATATACTGACGAAGTTGGAAGACCGGATCATAGAGGGATCCATCAATGAAGAAGCAAATGACTGGTGAAAGCAGAATTACCAGATTCATCAGATTCAAACCTCAGATGATTTTCGCTGCTAATGCAAGGAAACTCTGAGTTAACGATACTACTAGAAGATAACAACAACTATGACTCTTTTATTCACTTTTCCACTTGTCTGAAAAAACAAACTTCAAAAAAGCCATTTATGTCATTTATGAACATGAAAACAGCGGACCCAATATCAAGCATTGGGAAACACTCGAAATTCTGATAGAATAACATATCAACGTTGTAGATATATTCTAGAAAGATTTTGCAAAGTCAACGTACAACTTCTTCCATATCAAGTTATACTTTGAATCAGCTGAGCTCTCCCCCGTTGTCCCACGTGATAGCACTTAAATATTCTGGAAAAAAAAATTATTGATTGTTCTTTATGAAAGGGTAGAAAATTCCCAACTTTTTTTATTTTTCCATATTTTTGGAATTAAAATTAAAATATTTTTTATGAAATATCCAGTATGTTATTCCACTATTTTGTAGAACAATTTTTATCCTACAAATTTTTTGTTCACATGATATATTCACCTGCATCTTTTTTGTGTAATTCATAATTCAATTTCTATTTGAAAAACTTGATTTCTATTCAGGTTGGCTAGGATACAGTTCTGAAGTACATGTCAGAACACTATTTACTCACATTAGTTTAGGGGCATAGTCATTCAGACTGAAACTGTTTATTTAATTTTTTACTCTCAGTTTCTTTTTTCATCGGTTTGAATTTTGATTTTTCCATTTTTGTGGCAAAAATCTACTGATCACTTACTTGATTTCCCAATAATTCTGAAATACTTACTTACTTACCCTACTTTACAAGCTGGTACCCGCGACTTCGTAGTTTTTCCTATGTTTCTCTTTGTGTGGTTCAATCTAGCTTAGGCCTGTGGCTTTGCCCGCTTTACGTTATCCCGTTATGGCTTTTTTCTTCATCTCGGTATCCCATGAACTCGTTTGGGTGGTATAATTGATTATTATGCTTTGTGAAAAAAATAATTTCGGGATAATTCAGGATTCATTTATTTGTAACAGGGAGCCAAAACCCTATTACAAAATCCACTCCTACAGGGGTTAAATTTCTAAAAACACTGACTCATGTATTTTTTCATTAACAAAGTCCTCATATACTTCTTATGAACCTAACTTGAAAACTAACGGAAACCTCATACAAACTTCCCCCCCATATGTTTCCCTTTAGGGGGTTGACCTCTAAAAACCTTAAGTACTCATTTATATCATTCTGAGTTGAAAACTAACGGAACCCTCATACAATAATTCAGCATCTATTTCTACCTCTTCCTGGAAACAATTCCTGAAAACACTCCTGAAAACACTGAATTCCTAAGAACACTGAAACATATTTCTTTATTCGATACAAAGATTTCAAATACCAATTTTCATGACCCTATTACTTGAACACTAACGAAACCCCCATACAAAGTTACAATCCTCATTTAACTCTCCAGTTCACCCGTTTAGGGGTTGAATTTTCAAAAACACTGGAACATTATTACCTCACTTGTAACAAAGACTTCAATTAACAATTTTCTTGATCCTTACTCTCAAAAACTGACGGTACTCCTATACAAACTTTCAACCCCCATTTGTGTTTCTTTATTTGAGAAGAAAAGCCCAAATACCAATTCTCATGACTCTAACTTCAAAAATAACGGTGCTTCTCAGCCCCGTTTCCACTCCTTCAGAAGTGTTTATCAATGTTATCATAGAAATATGCTGTCAAAATTTCAGCTCCTGTTGAGGTCCAACGGTTCAGTCTGGATGTTGATCGTAAGTGAATCAGTCAATCAGGACATGTGATTATAAATGTATAGAAAATACTCTTACTATAAATTGTAACATAATATAAATACTCATGTATCAACAATATTTTCATGCCAACATTCGTATGCCTGCAAAAAATGCTGTTCGAATGGGAAAACTATATTTAGAAGAATATAATCCAAAAATCAATAATACCCCATTTTTCTACCAATTGGGGTTGTTTTCTCTCAAATTCAAATGGGAACATCTTATTCAATAAAAAAAAAATGTGAATCGAATAACCCAGTACAAAATCATGCGTGGTAAAAATAAAAAAATATCGATTATTGCAGATTCCTCCTACCTGCCAACGTTGTGAGCTATTCCGAAATCAATATCATCAATTGCATTCAAAATGACACAATTTTGACGTAGAGTTTTTTTTTAAATGTGGAGAAAATCCTTTATGGACAACTTGGGATAGTGTGGAAGTCCCCGAATCAGATTTATCCACTGAAACCTCCACCCCGCCGGCTCGTCTGGCCGTGAACTTTAGCCTTTTGGCCGATTGTATCCAACCTTATAAGAGTCCAGGTTCAGAAAATCTCAGTTGATCTGCTACACAATAGCACTCCACTTGTCCCTCCCAGACCTTTTGTTTCACTTTGTCATATCCATGGTTCCCGATGGAGGGCCTCTTCGAGGTACCTCCTAGCAACTGTAAGTACTTCTGTAGCTACCTTACTGTGCTGGAGGATCATCTGGACGGCCCGTATCGTTTGTGTGGCACCCTGAATCACATCCTCTGCAGTGCCCTGGAAGAGACCGAGAAGGCCAAGAAATGTCCCCATTCCTTGTCGGTATTTCGGTTCAGTGGTGGAGAGTAAGGGGTTGGTCCAGCCCTGTGGTGCTCCCTGCATAGAACTGAGGCTGGTTACTGCGAGATTTCGCCCTGTTTTTAGGGGGCTCGTTTTTTTCGAGACCCCGGTGCCATACATCCGCGTCGCCACGGCACTCACAGCTTGAATAAAGGTCTGTTTGCCAGAGTCTCGTTGATCAAAATGGGCCGCTTTTTAGACCACGTGTATGTCCACGAACTGCCGCACGGTCGCGGTCCGTTCACCCCCAACCACGTGAAGGTGGGGTTAGACTTTGAGGTCATCTAAGTTACGAATACCGTCATTTGCAACCAACATATACATGACACAATTTTGACGAACATTTTTCAGCTAATGAATGACTGATATTATTGTTAATAAAGGAAAATCTATTCTGAAATGAAACAAACAGAATAAATGACTTCATAAAGGTACTCATATATGATCATCTTTCACAAAATCAGTTCTTCTATAACTTCACTTTCTGTAAAATTCTGACAAGTGAGTTGAATTTTTTATCAGAGGTTATCAGAGAACATGCATTTTTATTTCTCATCCAATTATATTCCTTTCACTTTTCATAATTCTCCTGATGATGATCTAATGAATGAAAACGTTCGAGAATGGTGATTTATTATTTCATGCACTATAACCCAAACGTTTCACCGCCTCAAACAATAAATATACTTATCTACTACTATATCTATTGAAACCAAATCTAAAAGTGCATACAACTCTCCCTTTCCATCAACGTTTAGACATGGCAGTCTTGGTTGAAAAGTAGTGGAAGTTGGTCATAAGAATAATGTCTATTTTGATGAGCATTCGGTTCATCAATATTTGTTTCCACTTGAAAGTAACACCTATGTTTGCACAAGTAAGGAAATCTAAGAATATTCCCTTTCATCGGAAAGAAAACCTACAGAAGAGGATCATGAGGACAAAAATTAAAAAACCATCACTCTGAGTTGAATAGTTCGAACATAGATTTAAAGATAATATATGTCAAGCTTTGTCAAATATTTCCGTTGTTCCGAGGAAGTGAACAGCTTTTATAAGGAATCATATCATCTCAAAATCAATAAGAAACTCCACATGAAAATATTAATTCTAAAGAAAAAGAAAACATCTCAAGAACTTTCCCATTGAAGAAGACACATTTTTGGACCATACCTTCAATAAGAGAGTTGTTAATCTCCTCGTCACTACGTTCACCAACGAGGAGATAGAAATTTTGAATTTAGGTCTCAAATTTTCTTATCATCCTAACATCAATAAAAAACAACTAGAAGAGTTCTCTACGGAGGTGGATATGTTAATCAAAAACGTGACAAATGACAATACCATGAGAAAGAACCTAAGAAATTATTTTACTACCCTTTTACAAAACAAGATGGAGTCAAACAAACGTAAATCACATTCACTTCATAAATTGAAAGCGGTTGAGTTCCCCAAATCTAAGATCATTTCTAACAAGCTGATAGCAAAGCTGATGAAGGCAATTGTGTAGTAGTCATGAACCATGCAGATTATGTTGATAAGGTCGATTATTTTTTATTCGATAACGATTTCAAAGAAATAATACATAACATGAGGAACACTTAGCTGCAAAACCAAATATATTTTAAAAATTTGTGAAAAAATCTTCAATAAATACCCCACATTCAAAATTGATTTCAAGTAATCCTTCCACCCCTCGACTCTATGGATCACCTGAAATCCATAAATTAAGTTGTTCCATCGGACCAGTGGTAAGTTTTCTCAATACACCTGCCAGCAAAGTCTCTAGTTTTGTTTTAACCTTAATTCATAAATAAGTCAATTTTTCTCCTGAATTTACTATAAAAAATACTTCTCAGCTAATTAATCAGAATAACAGAACATTGTATTTTGGTCTCATTAGATGTGTCCAACTTATTCACCTTCATTCCTAAGGACGAAACTATTCCTCTTGTTTCTAAGTTACTTAATAATAAAAACATTGGTTAATCTGAAATTAACTTTTGAAACTCTGCCTTGATCAAGACTTTTTTTTTAACGAAAAATTGTTGAGACAACCCGAAGGCTCAGCTATGGGCTTTCCCTCTCTCCATTCTTATCTGATCTTTCCTTGGATACCATTGGAAAAGATTTCATATCACAAAACAGCTCCATCTCAGGTTGGTTTAGATATGTTGGCGACTGCTTTTCTATCATAAAAGGGAACGAAATGGAGGAGTACAAGATTTTAGATAAACTGAAAAATTTACATCCTGAAATCAAATTAACCATCGAATTAGAGACCAACAATTCATTTAATTTCCTAGATCTAACATTAACCAAAACATAAAATAGACTTCCGTTTGACATTTTTAGAAAACCTATACAAACCGACAATATTATCCATGTAGATTCCAATCATCCGTTTCAATATAAAATGTCTGCCTTCTATTTCTACATATAAAGACTATTGAACGTTCTTTTATCTGCCCCTAACTTTCAAAAAGAAGTGTTCATCCCAAAACAAATTGTAGTAAATAATGGATATAACCCTAACATCATCACTGAGTTGATTAACAAAATCTCTCTGAAAAGAGAAAGAAATAAAGCATATCCTTCTATCAATTTCCCTACAGATATGAAATATTTTTCAGGAAGGTTTGTGATCTGATTACAGTAAATTTTAAATTTTGTTGGGGTTAGATCTAATAATTGAAAACACTATTGATTCCAGTGGTTTCAGTTATTAGACCTTTCCCCAACAAAATTTACAATTTAATATTTTTCACTTTCATTTTCAAAAGACATTCCTTTAGATATTTCTAAATTATTTCATAGAAAATTCGATAACTTCAGAATTTCCTACAGAACTTCTAACACTTTGGGTTCATTACTGGTAAACACCAAAGATAAAATCAATCCCAGCGACGAGAGTGGCATCTATAAACTGATGTGCAATAATAATTGTAATACCTCTTATATCGAAAAAACTTTAAAAAACATTTCTACGAGAATTTAAGAACACATAAACAAGCCTTCCACCTCTAGTTTTGGAGCTAATTTGAAAGACCATAACCTTACCTTCGATTTTTCCAATGGTTTTGAAATATTACATAACAAAAACAACAATAACCTTGAATGAAATCTGTTGGAGGATGTAGAAATATTAAGAGAAATTTCTAGGGATGAAAATTGTGTCAATACTCAAATTTATTTGAATCAGAGTATTTTTCAAATCATTATAAAATTAATAACATTATTGTTCCCTCTCCGGTATTCATTCCGCTTCTGAATCACATTCCTACTTCTTTGGTTAATTTCAAATTTGTTGCGTTTCGTTTCTCGTGGTCAGACATTTTCCTGCTCATGATTTGTTGTGTTTCATTTCAGAATAGATCACATTTCAAAGTTACTCATATATGATATTGTTTCACAAAATCAGTTCTTCTATAACTTTAGTTTGTTTAATATTCCGACAAATGAGTGGAATTTTTTATCACATGTCTCTTGGGTTATCAAGGAACATGCATTTTTATTTTTCATTCAATTATATTCCTTTCACTTTTCAGAATTCTTCTGATGATCTGATGATCGAAAACGTTCAAGAATAGCTGGAGATTTATTATTTTATGTACTATAGCCCAAAGGCCCCGCCTAAAACAATAATAGTTATTTGATCAACTAGTGTATTAATGGTGTCGATTATTGATCGAGATATTTTAACGCGAGAGCGAAGCGAGCGCGTTAATGTTCGAGATCATTAATCGCCATTTTGATATATTAGTTGATTACAAATTTTTTTCGTCGACCTCGTTCTTGGGGTCAACGTGAGATTTTCGATATCCATTTCCTTCAACTAGGAGGAAACTCACAATATGTGGATTTCAAAATACATTAATTTGAAAGCGCGAAAGTAATATGATTTGACATTTGAATAATATTCGAATTCGTGTATGTTTAGTTGCCTATACCACAATCATACATTAATGAACCAAATCGACCTACAGGTTATTGATGGTCGATTTTGGTGTATGTTGAGTTGCATATATCACAATTATGCATTAAAAGATCAATTGAAGGTTAACGGGGGTCATTAACGAACGATTTCGTCTAGATTAAACAGACTTGTTGATACATGGTCGCCAGAAAATATACTTACTTTTTTTTATATTCTTTATTTACTGAAACCAAATCTAAAAGTGCATACAATTTTTCCTTTACATAAAAAATGTTGGACTCAATGTTGAATTTGGTCGTTTATTGGCGCCTATTGAGAGTATTTTATCTTCCATCGCCCATATACCCATATGAATTCGGAATTTCAATCAATTCAGCGGGGGAGGGAGGAAGGGGAAGGGAAGGGTGTGGGGCGGTGAAAGATCGTCTGATGCTGGAACCAAAGGTGTGTTAGAGAAAAAAAAAACAAAACGGTGGCTCTAAGATGGCGGACGAGATTTGTGTTTATGGTACGATTCGATTCAAAATTGGTATGTGGGTGTATTCATGCATTAAAATGGCAGCTTCAAGATGGCGGACAAGTTTTGTAATTATGGTCCGATTCTAGTCAAAAATGGTATGTGGGGGTTTTTGTTGTCAAACAAATTCAAGATGGTGGTTCAATATGTTTTGTGATTATAGACCATTTTTGGGATCGGCGATTATTAATTTAGTCGAATATTATTGATTCACTGTCGAAATTCATAAACTGAAGATGGCAGCTCCCCTATGGCAGACGAGTTATTCTTCAGATGTTCTCCCTATTGAAGAACTAGATAGTTCAGAACTCACAGAAAAAAAGGCCGGAAAATAATGATGCTTCAACAAAAATGCATAGATTGAGGCGTACTAACGGAAAAGCACAAAAAAAATAATCACTAAAAATATTTTTTTAGACAAGCTTTCATTCAAATGCCCTGAAAAGTAAAAACAAAATGCTTTGGATGTGTGACGTAGGTTGTTTCGTGAGTTACAAATTCAAAAGCTTATCGCTTTTGAATTCGAACTGAAAACTTTACGCTACATGCTCTTGAATCTTGCAACATTCTTTTTTCTTTAAATCGCAAATTTGAATAATCCCTTTTGAATTGAAAAAAGTGGAAACACTTGGCCGATAGGCTGCTCAGTTTGAATCGTAAGGTCGTGAGTTGAGTGCGATTAACAACTTCTACTAGTTTTTCAGATTAGGCTACTAGAAAAATTATTCATTAATTAACTTGACTTGTTCAGTACTTGGGCGCCAGACTGGCAAAAGACAACAGTCAAAGGTAATAAAATATATAAAATGAAAAATCTTACCTAGCTTGTATGGGCAGGCAAAATGAAGATATAGGAACTCAAATTAACAAATTTTATTTCTGTTGTACAAAAATGGAGAATAATTGAAAAACAATAACAATTGAATATAGGCTGAATTAATGTGTACAAATATGTACTGGTTGAAAAAATAATCCCAAATGGAGTTTTAATTAATTAAAATTTGAACATTTACAAAAACTCCGATTCCATCAGAAGTTGGGCGCTGGTTTTGTACTACCTGAGGTACTCGCTAGGTTTGGATTGGATGAAGATAATCTTCGGTCTCAGCACAGTGGTGACGATCGGATCTTGGAGGAGTGGTCATATTGATTGCGACACCTTGTATTAGCTCCCTCATGAGTGTGATATATGGTTGCTGTGTGACCTCCTCAGTTACCTGTCATCCGTATTCTGCTTCCTTCAGTGCTTCCCTCAGTGATACATACATACATGCGAATAAGACGATGTGAATCAGAAATCACAAGTTGAGGAGAATGAAGGATATTCTGTGAACCTGAATCGGATGTTTAAAATTTTAATTTAATAACCCCAAAAATGGTAGAATACAAGTAGTGGAGAAAATCAAACCAGTTTGTACAAATGACTGTAAAAATACAATAAAGATGAATTTTTTAAGCAGAATATGATATATTGATTATTATCTATAACGGGACAAAATTATCATAAATATAATATTTTCTTTGATCAGGAATGAAAATATTTATCAAAATCTATAACAGGAAATAACTGTATGGTTGGTTTGGTTAAATCTTAGAAAATGTAAGCAATTATTTGAAAAACCTATCCAAAAGAATTTCCAACAGAATTATTTCAATATTAAAAAATGGAATAATCTTTGATAAATTATTGACTCCTACTAGAAGAGTACAAAGTGAAAAATAGTGAAAGATAGTTGAACAGAAAATTAATATCCTCAAAAGGAGACAAAGGGATAAAGATATTTCGAAAACGAGGGCTTAGCCTTGTTTCCAGAGAAAAAGTATTCTGTTCGATAACAAAATCAGAATATTTTGGTGATTTCTCAGAGAAAAGATATAATATAGTGTTCTGAAATCTAAATATTTTGGTAATTTTTCAGGAGAGAAGTATAGTGTTCTATAACTATACAGAGAGTGTGACCACACTTCTTGGAAGTGAGCACAATCAAACTCTTCAATAACGATAAAGGTAAAGAAAATTCTTCCAACAGAAGATATGCTTGTATATTCAAAGATATAGCGATCTAGAGGGTGGCCAATTACCTTTGTTAATAGGTTATCCCGATATTTCTCTCAAATGGAGAACGATAATTGCTCTGGCACTCATGTGCTCAAAAACCTCTTCGATGCGAGGAAAGAATGAACAGGAAGGGAATCTATCTCTGGGATATCATCTAGATGAGAATCTCCCTAATGATTGTTTGAGTTTAACGGTAATCATGAAATTTTGAAAATTGTCATCGATATGTTATGCAGGAAAAATATAGGCATCAGGCGATTGAGTACTCTGTGACCAATAAAAATCCGAGCAACAATTCACTCAGGTTGAAGCATTCATTTCCCAGAGGAAAAATTATATTATAATCTCAACAAGTTAAGAATAATAAAGAAACAAATGCTCACCTGGGAATCGTCCTCGTAGAAGGAGAGTCCATAGATATCACAGAATAATCAACTCAGCCCTTCGCCCCAGCAAATCTCCTGGTAATGATCATAAGGCCTCAGTCAGGAAGGTAGAAATTCTTCCCTGGAGTTGTTGCCACCTATTTGGTACCTGAAAGTTTCATAAGCGTAGAAACTGTCTTCACCAAAATAAACATTGACCTCTCGTTTGCAAGTCTCCCTTTCAACATGCCACATAACCTGAAAATACTGAAGGTATGAAAAATTGTAATCTTTGAAAAAAAAAAAGTTTTTGATAGTCAAATCAACGCAAATAAATCCGTGATAAGCAAAAAGTCAAGCAAGACTGGTTAATTAAAATCTAAAGGAATCTCTTTTATATAACCCCATAATCCATTACCGAAAGTTATATGGAAATTACATGGAAATATCATTGAAATATAAAAATACGGTGATAGATACTGTAATCGAACAATAGGCAACAACTGGGCAGTTCGAAAACTCACGGATGAACAACGATGTTTCAAGAAATATAAAATTCTCAATTTCTAATCTCTCAGTACCATATGATTATACTCTCCGCATGAACATAATCTCAGGTAAACGAAAAATAAATTACTAAATAAGCAATTCAATAAGCAATAATATACACACTCAACCAATTATTAGCAATTCTAGAAGAAATTCAAACGTAATCACCCAGAGATGAGATGCACCATCCAACACAACCTTTTTACTCGAAAGTGAAAAATCAAGAGAGCGATACTCCTTCATTTTTTCGAATCACAGTTTTTATGTTTTTTTCCAACACCAACCTGTTTTTCCTATTCTAAAGATATTCATGGGAAAAAACAAACCCACCCCTTCGCATACCTACGTGAATTTGTTGAATGTCAGTGAAGAATGACTAACAGCTCTCTTAAATTTAGCAGTAACTGTTTTCTTAGCGTCGGTTTATTCGCTGAAGGCGAAATAGTGTGAATTGATTCGACTGAATATATAAGGATGGAACGAAAAATTCGTTACAATCTGTAAACCACGAAATAACCTCTTTACCTTCATAGGGCATTTCAATGAAAGCTTGTCATATTTTTTTTTATTCAATTCAAGACCCCGGTGTCATACAACAGTCACCACGGCGCTCACAGCTTGGATTCAGGTCTGTTTGCCAGAGCCTCTATAGTCGTCGTGACCGCCCATGTGACCACACGAATGTTTGCAAACCGTTTCATTCGTTGCACAGTCGCGGCACGTTCATCCCAAACCACGTGAAGGTGAGGTTGGACTTTAAGGGGCTTCAATTTATTTCGTAGCCCAGCCGGGGAGTGCGTCCACGATTCAATGTTGCATTCCAATAAACAGTGCTGCTCCCAAAGTGGCGTATAGTTTACATTATCATGGATACATTATGAGTGCAGTATTGCTTCGAGCAAGACAATTAAATCCATCGAACGAAGCCTCTTATTGCGATGCTCGTAGTAGAGAGGGAGCTGGAATGGAAACAACGTTCGAAGAACACACACACACAGAGAGAGAGAACCAATTCAGATAATAAAAATTGATTTTTTTCTGGCCGTCCTCAATATAATTTTTAACTGATTTTTTTTGGAATGATATCCAAAAATACGGAAGAAAATAGAATGAAAGTAATTAACAAATTTGGGTGACACAATCTTTTTTTCCCGAGCACCAAAATGTAAAGCATATGCCTGCCTACACGCGCAAACAGGTCATTGCGATATTACATCAAACATTAATCAAATACGTGATTCGCCTGAATACTCGAAGGGGAATTCAAAGGTGGGTTTATATAATTGAACGTCGAGTTTAAGGGTTTGCCATCTGGGACAGTATTACGGTTCAATTAATATGATTACTTTCGGTAACATCATAACATTATCGATCTTGTAGGAACAGGAAAACGGGTATGGGGGTCTTTATTCACCACTCATGTGACAAGGATATTAATTATTGGGCGTGTGTTTTGATACTGGCCCATGACATACAACAGTTCTGTTAATACGCAAACATGGATTAGTTAACGAGGTACAGGGTGATTATGACTGAAAATAATCCACGATATCGAGTATGTCACGATAACTTCATATACATCACTTTCATATTGAATATCGATTGATTTTTTCTCAATTGATATTTGGAAAAAATCACCTCTGTTAATAATGCTATTGCAATATCTCCCCAGAGGGAGCATTGAGTTTGAGTGGTAAGAGTGGCAGGTATTTCCATATCTTAGTGCTATTTCCGAATTCACTCCTAGATGGCGAAACACCCCCTAAGGAAGTGATTTGATTAATATATAACTTCTTTTTTCATTTCCGAAATTCTGGAACGTTAAATATTCCAGAAATGAGACTACAAACTTCCTGGCGTTTACCTGAGTGATATACACAACCCGCCGGAGCCAATGGAGGTGTGAGATATTCAAATATCCTCGAATCTCCCAGAGTAGAATTCTGGAACTCTCAAAATCGTTAGAGAATCCGGAGGTAAGTCTATGGGTTGTCTGACTTTCTATTTTGAGAAAATTATTGGATGGGACTCAAAAAGATTTAGACAATTGAAATCTATGATCCTAAAAACAAGAAATTAAATATCACCAATTGATCAGCAAAAAAAATTGGCAAAAAATATCGTTACGAATATCTTAGATAATAATTATACAAATAACATAAATAATCTGGAATTAATGCAAAGACATCCACCGCATGACTGAACTGAACTGAACTGAGAACAACATGTCCACATTCACACATGTCAAACTTGAACGATTATGATCTATCAGTTCTGCTGCTGAACATTCATTCTCTAAAACACAAAGAAAATGATTTTTTTTTATTCTTGGAATAAGAAAATTCTCCCGACATTGTCCTCCTCACTGAACTAACGAATTGTTCTATATACTCAACTACGAAATACTTTCTCTTCATTGTAGATCCAATTCAATACATGGTGGTACTCTCATAGTTGCAAAATCAAGTTCATTCAACTTTGCTCGGACACAGACTGTCAGTGATCAAATTTACATATTTCACAAAATATTGGTAAATGAATTCAACAAGGACTTTTTTGTTAAGATTGATGAAGAAAACCTTGGATCCCTAGAGACCTGAAAACTTCCACTGCAAACCTCCGTTTTCTGCATATGATCCGAAAGATTACTGATAATATGTTTTTCCATCAATAATTTAATGAAGATCGTACAATGTGTGTGTGTGGCACTGGGGCAAAGCCAACAATCCAGACCTTCGTTTCGAATCCTATGTCCAATCTAATCTACATGTTCAATTCAATTCAATTCAATATATATATATATATATATATACATATTTTTTCAGATGTAAACCTGAAACACAAATTCGAAAAGAAAAAACAAATGTAACTGAAAAAGTTTTGGAGCCCCGAAACGAAACGTATTGAAAATTCATTAAAAATTCAATTATGAATCACTGAATTTTTCTTATTACCACGAACCAGAAACCCCAAGAAAATCCGCTGAAGAATATAAAACGTAATGGTTCAAGAACCCACACAATCCAAACATATATGCATGGGTGAAAAAATGCAAAACTACTACCAATCAATAAAACGAAGCTATGGTGATAACACAGTGAAATTGATGAAGAACTTCACCAAAATCTCAAAAAAATTTATAAACCAATCAAACAGAAGAATTTTCCTACTACGATGCAGAACCCAAAGAATTGTCCCCAAATTTCTAGATGTGAATCTTCCACATGTTTCATTTTCAGATGTAAACCTAAAACACAAATTCGAAAAGAAAAAACAAATGTAACTGAAGAAGTTTTGGAGCCCGAAACGTATTAAAAATTCATTGAAAATTCAATTATGAATCACTGAATTTTTTTTATTCCCACGAACCAGAAACCCCAAGAAAATCCGCTGAAGAATATAAAAAATGGTTCAAGAACCCACACAATCCAAACATATATGCATGGGTGAAAAAATGCAAAACTACTACCAATCAATACAACGAAGCTATGGTGATAACACAGTAAAATTGATGAAGAACTTCACCAAAATCTCAAAAAAATTTATAAACCAATCAAACAGAAGAATTTTTCTACTACCATGCAGAACCCAAAGAATTGTCCCCAAATTTCTAGATGTGAATCTTCCACATGTTTCCCTTCCAGATGTAAACCTAAAACACAAATTCGAAAAGAAAAAACAAATGTAACTGAAGAAGTTTTGGAGCCCCGAAACGAAACGTATTAAAAATTCATTAAAAATTCAATTATGAATCACTGAATTTTTCTTATTCCCACGAACCAGAAACCACAAGAAAATCCGCTGAAGAATATAAAACGTAATGGTTTAAGAACCCACACAATCCAAATATATATGCATGGGTGAAAAAATGCAAAACTACTACCAATCAATATAGAAAAGTTATCATATTACGGGGTTAGAGGAACACCACTCAAACTGATGTCATCGTACTTAACAAACAGACAACAACTGGTTAAAATTCAAAATACAACATCTGAACTCAGGATATTGAAACATGGAGTTCCTCAGGGCTCTGTCCTTGGACCCTTACTCTTTATTATTTATATAAACGACATCTGTCAGCACATGCTACAGGACACTACCACCATTCTTTTTGCTGACGATACATCACTTATCAATGCTTCTCCAGATTTTTATAGCCTCAAAATTCTAGCTGACAATTCGATTGACTTTGCTAGAAATTGGTTCTCTGCTAATTTCCTACAACTCAATGGTGATAAAACGCAACAGCTGGTTATTTCCAGTAACAATAAGTACACCTCAGGAGCACACTGCAAGCTTCTTGGAATAACAATCGATGACACTCTCAGCTGGTACTATCATACTGAAAAACTGAACAGCGAGCTTTCTAGTGCATTATTCCTCATAAGAAGATTGAGATATGTTGTAGGTTCTGAATTATTGAGGCAAATATATTTTGGTCTGTTTCATTCTCGAATTAGTTATGGAACCATTTTATGGGGAAATTCCAGCAATGCGGTAATTATCTTCAGATCCCAGAAGAAGGCTATTCGCCTTCTAGCTGGTGTTGGATCCCGTGATCACTGTCGTCCCCTGTTCATTGACATGAAAATAATGACACTACCATGCATTTATATTTATCAAACCCTCTGTGAAATACACTCAAACAAAGGGAGTTATACTCTTTCGTCTGATATTCACAAATACGAAACCAGATCCGCAAACCAAATAGCTCTTCAAGGCTTCAGGCTCACTAAGTCGAAATCTAATTCTCTGAATTTGAAACTATATAACAAGTTGAGCTTAGAAGTTCGCGCCTTGAATGAAAATTGTTTTAAGATTAACGTGAAAAGTTACCTCATAAATAATGTTTTATAGTGTAGAAGAATTTCTGAATGCATGAAAAATGTGTACATGACTTTTACCATTTATATATTTATTTGTTTTATTTTACAACAAAATATTTTTAAATGTTATTTTTAAACACATGTATATGTCGATAAAATGAATGTTTTTGCATCTTATATATTTTACATATTATCTTCCATAGATAATATTTCTGTACAAACTGACGTGCTATAAACCGATGTGTAAACTTGCCAAATAAAGTCTATCTATCTACAACGAAGCTATGGTGATAACACAGTAAAATTGATGAAGAATTCCACCAAAATCTCAAAAAAATTTATAAACCAAACAGAAGAATTTTTCTACTACGATGCAGAACCCAAAGAATTGTCCCCAAATTTCTAGATGTGAATCTTCCACATGTTTCCTTTCAGATGTAAACCTAAAACACAAATTCGAAAAGAAAAAACAAATGTAACTGAAGAAGTTTTGGAGCCCCGAAACGAAACGTATTAAAAATTGATTAAAAATTCAATTATGAATCACTGAATTTTTCTTATTCCCACGAACCAGAAACCCCAAGAAAATCCGCTGAAGAATATAAAACGTAATGGTTCAAGACCCACACAACCAAATATATATATATATATATATATATATATATATATATATATATATATATATATATATAAAGAAGAAGGACGCTAAATAATCATAGTCGAGCCGCGACGGATATATCAGATTATTTAGTGAAAAATTATATGTATATGTATGTAGAAGTATGTACGTCTAGAACTATACATTGAATATATGCGTTTATATGTGTATATATAATGGATATATAATGGATATATATATATATATATAAATATATATATATAACATTGAATATATGCGTTTATATGTGTATATATAATGGATTATGGAACATTTATCACATTGGTCACACTATAGAACCGCATAACCTCATACCCAATAGTCTATAGTGTTTTAGGGCATATGCAATACGATATGAAATTGTTAATCAATGAATCAATAACCGATTCAAACTTTTAAATGTAAATCAACGTATGAGTTTGACTCTTTCAAATTCGTATCAACAGATATCTGGGATTAACTTTTAATCGGTACGTACGGAAATATGAACAGTATCAAATTATAGATAGCGACACCTATAATATGAAAGAGACCACAAGCCGTCCTGATGATTGGGAAACCATGAAACAGGCTGTAGACGGATGGTGATCTCCTTTGGATTCGTAACAGATTTCTCATATTCTCGTTATTTGTATTGCGTCCCTAAAACGCACTAGGAGTACGACATTGTATCGTGGGTTGGTCTTGGATCTGTCGGTGACTATTGATTTGAAAATCTCGTATCTTCAAAATTACGATTAGTCTAACTACACACAGATATAGGTTCTATCTAATTGATACTGTTCATATTTCCGTACGTACCGATTGGTAATAACCTACGAGATATCTGATACGAATTTGAAAGAGACCACAAGCCGTCCTGATGATTGGGAAACCATGAAACAGGCTGTAGACGGATGGTGATCTCCTTTGGATTCGTAGCAGATTTCTCATATTCTCGTATATATATATATATATATATATATATAAATATATATTGTTATGTAGGGAAATGTTGCGAAGTAATTAAACTTATTATTATCAGTATTATTATTAGTTATTTTTATTATTATCGTTAATGCTATGTTATTTCATAATTATCTTTACCATTTCACTACTATAGAACCTCAAACCTCATACCTCCAGTCGATACATATGTATAAAGAGGGCATTCCTGCAGTAGTTCTGATATCAAAATTATATATCCAATGATATATCTAATAAAAATCCCCGATTCAAACATTATTAAAGTAAGATCAACGTATAGATAAGTTCTGAACATCCTGTGTGACAATTCACATCAACAGAAAACCCACCAATGGGATTCGAAAGCGTTTGTGTGAGAAAAGTGATGATATACAATGAAATGTAATGACAGAAATTGAAAAATTATAATTTTTTAAGAATTTGTGAATAGTATGTAAGAGTTAGAATAAGATATCATTCATAAAATCATTAATATTAATTATAACAGCAAATAATTTGGTAGGAAGTGATAACAATTCGGAAATCTGTGAAAAAATAAAAATTTGTGAGTGTTGCTATGGATCAGGATAACAAGTTCTGGAGGAGATTGGAAAAAGTCAAAGAGGTGAAGCCACGTAGAGAAATTCAAGAGAAGCATTATAAATAATACAAGAAAACCTGTTATATAAAAATTCCTGAACGGGAAAATTATTGAGAAGATGAACTGAAGGAGTGAATAGTCAATAAAAATCCCACCTACCTGGTTTAGAGGATGAATCTTGGAAGAAGTGCAGGTGAGCTGTCATTGAGATCCCAGAAATACGTCCACTGGACTGGAAACTTCAATCTAATATCCGAACTCATCAAAGTGCAACTTTCACATTAAACCAATAACTTTACGTGTCTAAACCACTGGTTACTTTGTTTTGGGTTGAACTTTCATAAAGTTCCATGCGAAATGACTGATAATAAGTTCAAACTTTCTTCATCAATTTTTCATTGTCACAAACATCCAAACTGCACCAATTTATATCATTGTTTTGCTAGTATAAGGCAGCTATCGCAGAGTAGGGTATTTATAAGTTTTGATTTGAATAAAAACCAACAATTTGATTATCCTCTGCAAACCTGTGTTTGTTTTTCAATTTCTAACCTCACATTTCTCCACTGAACAGCTCTTCTCATCAACTCGTCAGTGCCATAGTAGGCAACACCGATTACTGAGAAGGAGTGATTCATGTTCATAGGCGAACCTGACTGAGCTGGGTTAAGGTAAAAGGGTTTGAAAAGGAAAAAGGTAACATAACATAGCCGGTATTTTTTATTTGTTATGATAGGGTTTCAGAAATATAATCTATGAAATGAATTCACTAAAAATATATACAAATTTGAGAATCAACCCATCATAATATCCATTATATATACACATTCAAACGCATATATTCAATGTATAGTTGTAGACGTACATACTTCTGTTTAAGTATTTACAATTAACTGGTAAATTACCTTATATACATCGGTCCTTTAGTACTTGAAATATTATCAAATTGAATGGCGTTGATATCTTCATCCGGAGTTAATCATCTCTTAGCTGCTCAGTGTGAGATTGCTCAATAGGACATTTTAGGAAAATGTGTTGCAAACTTCCTAATTGACCAGTAGGGGTTTGTAGTTGAACCAATTCTGTGTTTTTGCTGAGGACGGAGAGAGTGATGGCTTCGTACACGACTTAATGTTCTGATGAACTTCCTGTTAGTTTCTTATTTGAACCATCGTGCAGTTGGAATTTTTGGCTGGATGCTTTTGAATTTCTGTCTGATAGGGTCTTCTTTGGATAGGCGTTGCCATTTGAGATGAATTGGTTGTTTCAGAAAGGGAAGGCGATTCTCCCTGGGTATTGAGTTTAGCGGTATAATCTCCATAGATTGAATCTTTCTTGGCGAGTGGATCTACTTTCTCGTAAGGAGAAATTTCCCTATTGCGTGCCCAAGCTAAATTGATTTGTTTGTTATTATTCTGTAAGTGTTGGTTCAATTTCAAGATATCTGTTATTACATTATTATTTTCAAGTCTAAGCCATCCGGAGTTTTTAATTTTTATTGGGAGATGATCGTATTTGCAGATGTCATAAAAAAGTCTCAGGCATGAGTTTTGTATACGGTGAAGGCAAAGAGCCTCGGACTGCAAGAGAGCAGGATCGTAAATACTATCACAGTATGACATTTTTGAGAAAATCAGCGAATTGCACAGTTTTTTTCCAGTTCTGTAGAGAGTATATCACGATTTGGATACAGTTGCCTCAAAGTATTATATGAGCTTTGGCTCAGATGGCTTACATGTTTTGCGAATCTTAATTCTGAATCGTAGTAAACTGCAAGATTCTTACTTTCCTCCAGTATAGGAAATTTATCATTTTCGATCTGTACTTCGAATGTTTCGAGTGCAGTTCCTCTGATTCTTCTGGCTCAAAATGCAACACTACCGATTTATTTGCATTGAGCTCTAATTTTTGAGCAGAAGAGAGATATATAGTATAGATTCAAGATTGTATTGGGCCTCTTGTAAACAATGGTCGTGAAAAAAGAAGTATATTTGAGTGTCGTATGCGTAGTGATGTATTGTACAAGAGTTGACCGATTCATGGAAGTCCGAGATATACAGAGTAGAAGGTGAAGGACCCAAAATAGATCCTTAGACACATGTACAGGCCTTGATGCAACTCCACCTAGGGTAACACGTTGACTACGGTTACTCGAATAATCTGCAATTAAAGACATTGCAGGGTCATTGAAACCAAAAAGAAGTTTTTTGCAGAGTATTTCGTGATCCAAGTTGTCAAAGGCATTACCTCAGTCAAGTTATATTGAGCAGGTCAATTTATCCCCATCATTTGCTTTGAAAATATCGTGCGTGATATCGAGTAGAGCTGTAGTGGTACTGTGCTGTTGTTTGAACCTGGACTGCACTGAAGTAATGATGTTTTCTGCATAAGCTTATGGCAATATGGACATTTTTCCCGTGTCTGTAATTAGTCATGATAATTTATCACCATTAATGGGAGAAAAATCGAGCATTCTTCTGATTATAGCGCAATATCAATACTATCGACCCTATCCAAAATGATCGAAGAATCTGAGATCCGCATCATGGACTCCATAGAATAGTATAACCTACTAAACCATTACCAAATCGGTCTTCGACGCAATAAGAGTACGAATGACGTAATGTTCTAAATTTCGCATCACCCATATGGTCAATTTAACGATAGAAAAAAAGTGGCAGCAGTTGACAAAAGCCTCCGACTGTATAAGTCACAGAATACTACTACAGAAACAAGAATTGAATGGATTTCGAGTATGTGTTTTTGATTGGTTCCAGTCTCACTTGAGGAACCGGACACAGAAAGTATTCATCGGACATAAATCTTCCAAATGCTGGAAAATCAACTGCGGCGTACCACAGGGGTCAGATTTGAAACCAATACTTGAATGATCTGGCGCTTCTTGATGTTTTTGGGCCAGTTTACTCTCTTTGCTGATGATACCACCATCATGGGGCACGGAGAAGATTCCTCAGCATTGAAAGAAACCATTGAAGGCGATTAAGTAAAGATCAAGGAATGGTAATTCGCTTCTCGTGAAGATTAACAAGACGAATTATGTTTCTTCCAAGTGTGACATTAATAGCACAACTATTGGCCATGACCTACTGGAAAGTGAATACACGTTAAAATTTTTGACTCAATTATGGCAATGATTTTGAATTTCAAGTACACATCTTGGCTCTCAGTGAAAAACTTAACGCCGGATGTTACGCCGTGACAATGGCTACAAGAGAGATTGGTTCTGCAATAGCCGAAACAGTATATCACGCTCTCGCGGAGTTCCACCTCAGGTACAGAATTTCCTTCTGGGGCATGTGCAGCCAACAAAGGTTTGCCAACATATTCATCCTGCAGAAAAAAGCGTTCAGATAAATGTTTAATATATATATATATATATATTTATATATATATATATATATATATATTCATATATATATATATATATATATATATGTATATATTGCTATGTTATGAAAAACCAGTTATATATTTTAAAAGGAGAAAAGGAAACAATTTCATAAAAAACCCACAAAAAGAATAATTACTAAATAGCTATTAGTTTCCATAGATTGTTTTTACATATTTTTGGAATTCTATTTCCTTTATGAAGCGTCTGTATAATATGTATAGATAAAGATATACAAATACTATAACACAATCAATTTCATACACTGTCATAATGATTATAACCCATAATTGTTCAAAAGACAACAAAAAAGTCTAGATTTACAAAATCATCCTGAATAAAATGTGATCAACAAAATTATAAGCTTGAAACATACAGTATATGAAATTGTATCTAACTGAAAGTAGCCAATGGGAGAACAACAAACTTCTTGATGACAATAGCCAATCAGGGAACAGTATGGTCAAATGTAGGATTTGAAATTGTGAGAAAATAAGAACGAAAAAGTGAGACAATTATCATTGAATATTTTACATAGTTTATAAGAAAAGAAAAATAGTTTTATTCATAAGTTTTGACAAATAACCCCAAAGCAGTGAAAATGTGACAATATAGTGCGCGAGTTCAAAAATTCAAATCAGGGGGAATGAGGAAAAATGGTATCCAGGAGACGAAAAACAAAGCCAGAGGGAGATGGAAAATGATTTGAGGAGAAAGAATGCCACGTTTTGTTTGGAGGAAAATAAAAATTCAGTAATTTCAAAAATATAAGCAGCAAACAACATAACCTTGTATGTACTCCATTTACAAGTATTCCAAAGCTGATTTTTGGATTTGTATGGTTCCTTCTTTGGTATTGGAGTTCCTGAGAGCATTGGATTGTAAGGGTATCCAAATTCTGGGTGTGTAACAGTTCCGGCGGCAGGTATAAACTTTCCTAGTGCACATCACGAACTGAACAACTCCACTAATAACTCATATCACATCAGAAGAACTTTATTTCATTTGATTTTGAACTATTAAAGAAATTTTCACTTTCAAGGTAAAAGTGAGGTTGTTATATTTTACACATGAAGATTTGTAGATTGACCATAGCATAAGTTATCTATCGTAGGCCAGGTTAATTTAAGTTTTCCTGAATAAAGGAAATAATTGCTTTTTGATACTTTGTCGTTTATTTTCCACAATGATCAACAATCATACTTATTACCATTGAATGGATTGAAATTTGACATCAAGCAGTGGCTAGTGGCTCAATTGCCTGAACCGGCTATCTGAGACAAGAGGCGTACCAACTGAGTTTAGCTGTGGTAAGAAGTGTGATAACAATTGGCAGCAACGTGACGAGAGAACAGTGATTATTATTACATTGCATAAATAATATTATACAGGGCGAAAATACTTATCCATATCATAACAATTTGGCTCATAACGAAGAGCGAAAATTATTAGCAATCTTCATTTTATAACAACAATTTATATTTGAAAATTATCAGTATATAACAATTGGCGCCCAACGCGGTGCGAAAATATATTAATAATAATAATAATCACAAAATTCTTCATTTATACAATTCTCATTATATAACAATATATATTTATATCATAAGTAGAATCGAAAAATTCAGTAAACTACAGTAGAATCGAAAAATTTAGTAAACTAAGAGAGGAGCAGAAATTGAGGAGAAGCCGGAAATAGCTTCACAACGAAAATATTTACTTGCTACCCGTCTTCCATTTGAAGATCGTGGTAACTCGTTGGGGTATACTCTGTTCAATTCTTCAACAGAAATTCAATTCTCTATTATAGAGTTTCTGGACCAGATAACCGCAATCTCCAATGAATTAACACGTTTGAACAATTTTCAAGTTAGAGAGAATTCATTGATTTTCACCCAAACGTAGTAGTTTCCATATTGTGTATCAACTAATTGGAAAATAGAGCGTAATAGTTTAGCAATACATGATTATGTATGGGTACGAGCTGTTCCAAATATTCTAACAGCAAGTTCTTCCTTATTCGGGGGAGTGATCACATTTTCGAATAGGAGCTGAGGAATTTGAACGGTATTAGCGTTCCATGAGAATAATTTGATTCAATATATCAATTCCATTATAATTCTAGAAACTGAACTATGTATGCGAGGATTTCGAGAGAGAATGAAATGTTGCCATTGGATATTTGGATTTGCGGATAAAAATTAAAAAACCCGTAGAAGTTCATATTTGAGACCAGTGCGATGTTGATTCTAATCGCTTCTCAGTGGAAAAAAAAATCATATATGTAGGTTAAACAAATCTGAGAAACGGGCGAAACCGTTACATATATATTCTGGGATTCTTCAATACAGATAAAACCATTTTCCACCACTGTAACAATATAAGAAATTATATTTTAGCAGGTTGGATTGGGTTATTTTCGAGTGGGGCATTAGCCACCACTTCACTTGCGACCTTCTGAGATATAGAATGTCATGTAATCGATGAGCTAATGTTATGTTGTATTCTCCCACTCTTTTGCTGATTTCAATGAATAATTTTTGAACGTATTATAGGGTTATATATTTTGTTGTTTTATTGTTCTCATTATAAATAGCATGTATCTTTTTTTTTTTTTCCTCGAAGTATTCTGGATAGTTAGAAATGAAGAAATGAAGAACAGAAGTACCCAGAACCCTTCGTGAAAAGAACGACCAACAGAAGGATACACGCTATTTATAATGATTGCAATAAAACGAACAAGAAAACAACAAAAAATATACCCTCACCATACGTACATATTTATTTATTAAAATCAGCAAAACAGTAGCAAAATACAACATAACAATAGCACATAGATTACGAAATACACATGACATTTTAAACTCCAAATTGAAACCTGAAATTCCAAAGAATGAACAAACCCATAACGTATATGAAATATCATGTAAAGATTGCAAAAGAACATATATAGGTCAATGACAATACCTATAAAAACAAACTCAAGCCCACAAATACCAAAAAACGAAAATCACAGCATTGTGTCAACATGAAAGGAAAATCAACATGAATTCGATTTTGACAAGAAATGAAAAATCCAAAAAATACAAATTTCCTGGAAATTATTCACATAAAAAAAGATAGAAACAGTATCAACAATTGAAATGACATAAAAAAACCTCAATCACTCCCTCCACAACAGAAAATATAAATGAAAAAAACTAACCCCTACATTTTTACACGAGAACCTCTTCCACAAATTGAAACAATAGATCCCACAGACTTTAACTTAATATGTCGAACATTCCAGTGTATATAAATAAATAAAAAAAAAAACAGATAAAACAAACTCGATACCAGCAATCTCAACATTCAACAACGTTTATTAAATTATGTGGAATTATATTGGAAGTTTCAAATGTCTCCTTGAATTTTATTCATATTTGATGTTATGTAACGTATTATGTTTTTAACTCCACATGTTTTATATTATTTTCCAGAATTCACCTGAAGATGTCGAAACGAAGTATCGAATAAAAAATATATAGACTTACCGGGGCACTTATTCCAAATATATATATATATATCTATATATATATATATATATATATATATATATATATATATATATAGAGAGAGAGAGAGAGAGAGAAGAACAGGTAGTCGTTGCTGACTAGTTAGGGATGGAACCAGTAAATAGTGGCAGCAAATAAAAGAGAACTCTTTAAAGGTTGTCCAAGCTTTCAGAAATTTTATCAATTATTTCCATCATCAGGGAGACTACAAAAGTGTAAAATTTCAAAGTTAGTTATTAAAAAAAATATAGTTTGAACATGACTTACATCTTTGTTGAGAATGATTATAAAGGTGTTCAAATATGATGGTTGACACATTATGAAGGATGATATAATACAATTTAAAATAACTAGTTAAGTATTAAAATAAGGATTATCACATTTTAGTAGGTGAATGTCATTTCCCCATGAGGAAAGAAATGTCAAGTGATAGGTTAGGAACTTCTGACAGATAGTTGACGTGACATCTGACAGACAATTGACATGCCCTCTGATGGGCCAAAACCAAATCACGACTATCATCATTCATCCTTCATAATGTGTCAACCATCATATTTGAACACCTTCATAATCTTTCTCAACAAAGATGTAAGTCATATTATTTGCTGCATAACCCCACTATATATATATATATATATATATATATATATATATATATATATATATATATATATATATATATATATATATATATATATAAATATATATATATATATATATATATATAATGCAAAAAATTATAGGAGTGACACCTATAATTTGTGCTTAGACCTAATGAAGTAGAATTCAATGACACGAAATTTCGTGCAACATTGATAGGTCACGATCAGATGTCAGTATAGGCCAATCCAAGACACCAAAAGTCGTACTCCTAGTGCGATCAGAGTAACGCAAAACAAATAACGAGAGAAAGAGAGATTTGGTTCGATTCCAAAAAAGCCACCATATGCCCACAACTGTTTCATGGTTTCCCAATCATCAGGACGGCTTGTGATCTTTTTTGAATTCGAATCGAATCTCTCAGAGTGCTATCACCTACCGGCAAGGATAAAAATGTGTAGTGCACAAGATTATAGAAGTGATTCCTTCAATTTGTGGAGTGAAGCTTAGACCTAATGAAGTAGAATGCAATGACACGAAATTTCGTACAACATTGATAGGTCACCAATAGTTGTCAGTATAGGCCAATCCACTGCACCAAAAGTCGTACTCCAAGTGCGTTCAGAGTAACGCAAAACAAATAACGAAAGAAAAAGATAATTGTTTCGATTTCAAAAAAGCCACCATCTCTCTTTCTTTCGTTATTCATTTTGCGTTACTCTTAGTGACTTTTGGTGTCGTGGATTGGCCTATAATGACAACTGTATAATGCTATTTTATAACGAATCACAGGGGTTGAAGAACTGAAAAAAAAAATTGAAAACATGTTTTATTCTTTGTAAAATTCGACAAAATTTTGGGTAGCACCGCCCGCCTGATTTCAAGTGACCTACTCAGAGAAAAACTTTGGCAATTTCCGGATGCAATTAACATTCAACTCGACATTTGAATAATGTAGAATGTTGAACTGATTGTCTGGTAAATGTATACGAGGCAGGCTGCCTGAGATAGATAATATACTCAATTTCAGAGTGAAGAAAACAACTAACCTTGTTATATCAAAACTGGTGGATAAAGTCAGAACTAGTTGACTTCATACTCTGCTTTGAGGCACTTATCATAATTATCACAGTCACTCGTAAGAAACAAACGACACAAACACTATTCGACAGGGGAACATTCGCAATTGAATATTGTTTTGAGAAATAATATCACGACGATTGTAGTTATTCAGAATTCAGAACACGTGAACTGAACCCAGAAACTACATGACAGATAATTCCCATCTTCAAAAGAAAAAGAGAAGATTTTTCAGAATTATTTTCTATGTGCGGGACCTAGCCACCTGTCAACTCCCTATACAGGGTTATTTATTACTGACACATATACCTCTGTTAGTCCAACCGTCGATCACGGATTTGGGGAGAGAGGACATGCAGTGGATTTCTAGTATTCAACTGTTAATATGTATTGAATTGTTATGGAATGTTACTGTTCGTTCTCATTCACCAGCAGTTTTTGGAATACTAGTTTCTACTAGCGTCTACGCCAGCGTGCATTTCTACATTGGAAAAATCCATTTTCATACAATTTTTCTCTTCACTGCAGAAGCTGCATATGAGAGGAAGTTTGAGGCGCGTTCTCACGAGTTGATTTGAGTCAAACAACTTGAGTTGATCAGATAAAATCGAAATGAACTTTTGTTCACACGGGTAAACGAAAATTGATTCTGTAGTTGTTTAAAATGGTTGTGAACGAAATTGTCCGGGAAGGTATAGTAGCTATCTGCGAATTATTAAATCAGAGATATTTTGTTGAAATTTCACAAAAAATCTAGGAAACTTCTGATTTTCGTGAATCCGAATGGATTGAATTGAATACCCCAACTTCATAGCCATAGGCTGAGGCGAGAACTGTCATGTGGAAAAGTCGACCTGGCAGCGCCACCCCAACTCCAGCGCAAGCATCACTCATAAAGGCACTCAAAAAATGGAGGCAGGAATTTGTACACACAGTTCAGCAAGTTTCTGCAGGTGTCATGATATGTCGCTATCAAATAAGGAAAGCGCTCAATCTCAACTTTTCTCAAACTATAAGGAAATAATGGAGTGGGTCAAATATCCATGGAGAAATAGCTATGTTATAATGTTGATGTTACTTTTTGTTTTACATGGTATATTTGTAATTGAGATGACAGAAGAATTAAAGTTTTATCTGAAATTGAGTTGTCAAAGTATTTCAAAGAAAACGACTTCAAATCAATAAAACCAGCGAATAAACTCTTGAAAACATTCAAGGGTGCACATTGCAGACGCAATATTGGTCCTATCGAGCGGAATAACTTGAATTTAAGACATGTCGACAAAGACAAAAAAATCCGAGAACGTTGATCCACCAAGGAGACCAACGACGAGGCTGAGTGCTAGACAAGCGAAAGCCGCTGAAGAAACAATTCATGATGATCAAAGATCTGACTCTAATGGAAAACATGACGTGACAGGAACACAAGAGGTGACAGTAGCAGGTACCAGCAAGAGAGTAACTCTTGCCGCGAACCATTCCATGACACGTTCGAAATCTACGAAATCCAGGACGTCGCTAGCAAGCATTAACGGAAGAAAGAAACTAGAAATTGAGCTGGAAGCAGAAAAAAAATTGCTGAAATCAAAGAAAGGCTCATTCTGAAGGAACTGGAACTTGAAAAATGAAGATAGATGAAGAAAGCCTTGGAACTGTGGGGTCTGATTCAATGAAGAGTGATGGATCAAACAGAACTGCAGAGAAAGAAGCAAACGAAAGGGATCCATATGACAGTCGGGTGTGTTCGAGAAGATTATCGTTCGACAGGAAGTTGCCATTTTTCGACGGTAATCCAGCGGAGTGGTTGGTGTTCATAAATGAATATCACGAGACATCTGAGTTGTGCCATTATTCTGACAGTGAAAATCTCATACGACTAAGGAAGTGTCTCAAGGGCGAGGCTAGAGAAGCGGTCGAGATGCTTTTGATATCCTACAGGAACGTTCCGGAGATACTAGAAACACTACAAAACTTATATGGTAGACCGGAGTTCATTATAAAAAATTTGATTGCCCAAGTTAGGTTGATTCCTGCACTTAAGGATCACAAGCCAGAAAGTATAGTCAGGTACGCAAATTCTCTGAATAATTAAGTTGTTGCTATCAAACATTTAGATGATGAGATTTACTTGAACAACCCTATGTTACTTGAAGAGTTCGTTTCAAACTTGACAATAAATTTGAAGCAGCAATGGTCATTTCATGCTGTGAAATTAGGGTCTGTTACATTACTAGAATTTTCCAGCTGGCTCAAAGACATGGGTAAGGCTGCTAGTTTACTTTATACACCAGATATTCGTTCAGACCATAAACCACAAAAAAGATCAGATTGCGTTTTAGTTGCTAATGAGAGCAAACGTAGGGAAAGGAAAACGTAGGGAAAGGAAAATATTTTTTTCTGGAAAATTGTAAATGTTGTTCTCGAGGTAAACATCACTTAGACAAATGTTCCAAGTTCCAGGAATTGAATGCAGACGATCGTTGGCTTTTCGTCACTGATAATAAGCTTCGTATATCGTGTCTCAAGACTAATCATCGAATGAATCAATGCTTCTCCAAGAGAACATGTGAGGTAAATGGTTGCAAGCCGAGACATAGTCGATTGTTACACAAAGATCCATTGGTACAAGTGAGGGACGAAAGACATCAGATTGAAGATATTCAGGATCGACAAGTAAGTGATGGTAATCTCGGACATTCATCCAATATCCATCGGGTGAGAGATTCTTCTATACATTTGAGAACGATTCCTGTAGTACTGACAGGTCCCCAAGGTGAAATTGAAATTTTTGCTCTTCTTGACGAGGGATCAACTGTGACACTTTTAGATGATGAAATCGCTGAAAAACTCGGTTTAGAGGGCACTGTTGAACCCTTTTGTATGCAGTGGACAAATAATCAAATCCAGACTGACGAAAATTCCAAAAGAGTTCGTTTTAAAATCAAAGGAAATTTCCCCAATTCAAAAACATATATTTGAAATACTTGGAACTTCCACGACAGTCGTTAGACATGAATATGCTTCGGTATGAATGGCCTTATTTGAAAAATATTCCAATAAAATCTTTCTTTGGTAAATCACCCAAGCTATTGATTGGTACTGACAATTACGACTTGACAATGCCACGAAATTACGTAGAGGAATCAAGGTATGGACCCAAAGCCACACAAACAAAATTAGGATGGGTAATAAACGGACAACTGGTTAAAGACAGGGTTGAAAAAATATACAATTTTCATATTTGTGAACGCAATTATGATGATGACTCACTCCATTTGCTCGTCAAAGATTCTTTCATACTAGATGAATCAGGACTTCGACATGGACAAATGAATACGAATCGGTTCTTAAATTCATCGAGAAAGTAACGAAAAGACGAGGTATACGATTCGAAACGGGTCTTTTGTGGAAAAATCTGGATATCATTGTCCCAGAGAGCAAAAGTATGGCCTTGACACGATTGAAGTGTCAGGAAAGAAAAATTGACAGAAATCCAGATTTTGGGGTAGCTTATTGTGAAAAAATTGAGGACTATTTACAAAAGGGTTATTTACAACAACTGACTAATGAACAAGCTGCACAAGAAACTAACAGGACTCGGTATTTACCTCACTTTGCGGTTTTCAATCCTAACGAACCTGGGAAATTGAGACTTGTCTTAGATGCGTCAGCAAAATCCCACGGTTTGAGTTTGAATGACATGCTTTTTCAAGGACCTGACCTTTTGACACCATTACTTAAAGTATTATGGACATTTAGACAACACAAGATTGCTTTCTGTGGGGATATCCGCGAGATGTTCCATCAAGTCCTCGTGGTGAAGGAAGATAGGACATCTCAAAGGGTACTATGGAGGGGATATGATAGAACTATTGAACCTAATGTATAAGAAATGCAAGTTATGACATTTGGGGCAAATTGTTCTCCCTGTTTAGCTCAATATGTTAAAAATTGAAATGCTCGTGAATTTGAGAAGGAATATCCAGCAGCCTGCAATGCTATCTTGAATAAGCATTACGTAGACGACTATTTGGACAGTTGTGATAGTGAAGAAAAGGCATTTGAAATGATTCAACAAGTTATCGAAGTTCATAGAAAGGGAGGATTTGAAATTTGTAATTGGCTCTGTAACTCTGAGACGGTGATAATAAAAATATCAAATGATCTTGTTTCAAAAAAATTGAAGGAATTTTCTTCCATCAATTCAGAACTCCCAACCTAACGCGTACTGGGTATACAATGGGATCCAGAAAATGACACATTCATTTTACGACTGAATTCTGACAAAATTTCAAAAATGATTATAGCTAGTAATGGAATTCGACAAAAGTATTGGATATTTGGGTTGGGCAATCTAGTGAAGGAAGTATGGCAAGAATGTTTGAAGTGTAAGATTGATTATCTGAAAGAACAAGCTCCGAGTGAAGAAGTTATCGACACTCTATTTCTCAAAGTTGAGAATATCTTGAATCACCGACCATTAACTGATGTATTGTTAGACCATGAAGATGACGAAGCTATAACTCCAAATCACTTTTTACTTGGACCTAAGCATACCCAAATATTCTGAGTGTTGGACAGATAGATGGAAACTTCCTCAAAAAGTAGTGGAGGATATCCCAAGATTTGACAAATAAGTTCTGGAGAAGATAGATCCGGGAATATCTTCCTATACTCCGAACCAGAGATGGGTGGTATTCCGAAACAAAACCAGTGGAAATAGACGACATCATTATCATAGTAGACGACCAATCTCCAATAAACTTATGGCTGAAGGGAATTATTACCGCAACATTTCCTGGAAGAGATGGACGTGTTAGGGTGGCAGATGTCAAAACAAAAAACGGTGTTTTTCGCAGACCAGGCAGCAAGCTCTGTCCCCTGGATATCCGTCGGGATAAAATGGAGCTGAATGAATGAACAACGTTTCTCATTGGGGGGGGGAAAAAAACCAATATTGCGTCTGCAATATGCACCCTTGAATGTTTTCAAGAGTTTATTCGCTGGTTTTATTGATTTAAAGTCGTTTTCTTTGAAATACTTTGACAACTCAATTTCAAAAATCGAATTTAAACGGTTTTCTTCACATAAAGGATTCAATATAAAATTGAACCAGAGAAAGGTAGATCTCAGGTGAAAAACAACTACTTTCCTGGCAAATACCACGCAGAACGTTGAATGATATTCACCTGAAAATCCATGCATACTTCCATAAAATATCAATGGACATTGAATGCAAATGTTTCTTTCTGATAAGCTCGATTATGTTTAATTTATGTCGTGTTCACCTAACAATCCGCATACCGGTTTCAGGCTTCTTGGCCCTCATCAGTACGGAGTAGTCAACCAGCCAAAGGTCCAAAGAACTCTGGCTGAAGTGAGACACAACGTAAACAAACCATCATCGATCTTGTAACACCTATAGGTACGCCGAAAAAGATAAACTTTAACTGGCGGTACCTAGTGACAGAAAGAAACACTCCGAAAATCTCCCACCTCGATAGGTTTCTAAATAAAGATTCCTTCTCAGTAGGAATTGGCAAGCCCGTCTAGCATATAGTGAGAGATAAGTGCCATGTGAAGTGGAATGAATAGAAAAATCGAATTTAAACGGTTTTCTTCACATAAAGGAATCAATATAAAATTGAACCAGAGAAAGGTAGATCTCAGGTGAAAAACAACTACTTTCCTGGCAAATACCACGCAGAACGTTGAATGATATTCACCTGAAAATCCATGCATACTTCCATAAAATATCAATGGACATTGAATGCAAATGTTTCTTTCTGATAAGCTCGATTATGTTTAATTTAAGTCGTGTTCACCTAACAATCCGCATACCGGTTTCAGGCTTCTTGGCCCTCATCAGTACGAGTAGTCAACCAGCCAAAGGTCCAAAGAACTCTGGCTGAAGTGAGACACAACGTAAACAAACCATCATCGATCTTGTAACACCTATAGGTACGCCGAAAAGATAACTTTAACTGGCGGTACCTAGTGACGAAAGAAACACTCCGAAAATCTCCACCTCGATAGGTTTCTAAATAAAGATTCCTTCTCAGTAGAATTGGCAAGCCCGTCTAGCATATAGTGAGAGATAAGTGCCATGTGAAGTGGAATGAATAGAAAAATCAATTTAAACGGTTTTCTTCACATAAAGGATTCAATATAAATTGAACCAGAGAAAGGTAGATCTCAGGTGAAAAACAACTACTTTCCTGGCAAATACCACGCAGAACGTTGAATGATATTCACCTGAAAATCCATGCATACTTCCATAAAATATCAATGGACATTGAATGCAAATGTTTCTTTCTGATAAGCTCGATTATGTTTAATTTAAGTCGTGTTCACCTAACAATCCGCATACCGGTTTCAGGCTTCTTGGCCCTCATCAGTACGGAGTAGTCAACCAGCCAAAGGTCCAAAGAACTCTGGCTGAAGTGAGACACAACGTAAACAAACCATCATCGATCTTGTAACACCTATAGGTACGCCGAAAAGATAAACTTTAACTGGCGGTACCTAGTGACAGAAAGAAACACTCGAAAATCTCCCACCTCGATAGGTTTCTAAATAAAAGATTCCTTCTCAGTAGAATTGGCAAGCCCGTCTAGCATATAGTGAGAGATAAGTGCCATGTGAAGTGGAATGAATAGAAAAATCGAATTTAAACGGTTTTCTTCACATAAAGGATTCAATATAAAATTGAACCAGAAAGGTAGATCTCAGGTGAAAACAACTACTTTCCTGGCAAATACCACGCAGAACGTTGAATGATATTCACCTGAAAATCCATGCATACTTCCATAAAATATCAATGGACATTGAATGCAAATGTTTCTTTCTGATAAGCTCGATTATGTTTAATTTAAGTCGTGTTCACCTAACAATCCGCATACCGGTTTCAGGCTTCTTGGCCCTCATCAGTACGGAGTAGTCAACCAGCCAAAGGTCCAAAGAACTCTGGCTGAAGTGAGACACAACGTAAACAAACCATCATCGATCTTGTAACACCTATAGGTACGCCGAAAAAGATAAACTTTAACTGGCGGTACCTAGTGACAGAAAGAAACACTCCGAAAATCTCCCACCTCGATAGGTTTCTAAATAAAAGATTCCTAACTGGCGGTACTCTGACATAACCAGAGAAAGGTAGATCTCAGGTGAAAACAACTACTTTCCTGGCAAATACCACGCAGAACGTTGAATGATATTCACCTGAAAATCCATGCATACTTCCATAAAATATCAATGGACATTGAATGCAAATGTTTCTTTCTGATAAGCTCGATTATGTTTAATTTAAGTCGTGTTCACCTAACAATCCGCATACCGGTTTCAGGCTTCTTGGCCCTCATCAGTACGGAGTAGTCAACCAGCCAAAGGTCCAAAGAACTCTGGCTGAAGTGAGACACAACGTAAACAAACCATCATCGATCTTGTAACACCTATAGGTACGCCGGAAAAGATAAACTTTAACTGGCGGTACCTAGTGACAGAAAATTTCAGTCAGATAAAACTTTAATTCTTCTGTCATCTCAATTACAAATATACCATGTAAAACAAAAAAAAACATCAACATTATAACAAACTAGTTTCCTGACTGATGCTTCGAAGAACGTTGAAATACATCTGATGAATAATCGTGCAGAAATTCTCAATTCGAGGAAATTTTGCGAATGGTTGTTATGAATCAGAGACACTTCAGTCAATCCAATTCGGGTTGACCACCTATATACCGTTTCCAGCAGTTTTATCCTTTATCAGTACAGGTTAGGTCATGCGAACCCGAATGGATTAATTCGAATAACTTCATAGCCCAGGCTGTGGCAAGAAATGGTATGCGGAAAAGTCGTCCTGGCAACGCCACCCCGCAGCTCCAGCACAAGCACTACCCAAAGAGAAACTTGCGGACATCAGTTGTTGTTGGCAATACTCTGAAAATGTATCGTATTTCTGCCTGTGATGTCTCCTGATTACATTTTCGGGCCAGAATAAGGCTCCTGGTAGAAACAACAAGAAAAATGTGAACATTTGACGAGACCAATATTGCAAACAAAGTAATACAAACGGGTATTTTTCCAGAATCTTCTGAAATCGCTGTGATCAAACCCTTATTCAATCTAGGAATGGGACCGCAATATCTAACTGCTTCCATCACTTAGTGAAATCCTAGAAAAATTGATCAAAACTAGTATATTAGACAACCTCAAAAAATACCAACTGATCTCAAACCGACAATATGGATGTATGGAGAGGAGATCGACACAGGGTGCAATTGCAGATTTATCAGCGAAATTATGAAGGTACGGCTATGGACTCAAAAAATATGCAATTCGCATCTTTGTCGATCTCGCAAAAGCCTTCGACACCGCCTTTTTTATGTTCTTAACACACTGTAATTTGTTTGATTCAAAATATCAATTTTTTCACCTTATTTTGACCTAATATCGAAAAAGCACCCTAATTTTCAATCGAAAATTCTCCCGTCAAAATATCAGCTCTTTTAAAAAAGTCGGTGGGCTTTTTGTTCGTTGAAATCTCTACTTTCTGATGGTATAAAAAAAAACTACATTACTGTGACAGAAAATGCAAAGAAACGAAAAAAACTCGAATCCGAATTTAATGAGACATCTACAATATTTTGAGAAAGTTGTAGAATCTTCTTTAAATTATATGCGTAGATGCCTATTTATTGCTATTTTAAGATAACTCATATACCTGAGTGACCTACGGAAAATTTTAGCCCATCAGAAAGTAAAGTTTTTAACGAACAAAAAGCCCACCGACTTTTCTTAAAAACCTGATATTTTAACGGGAGAATTTCTGATTGAAAATGAGGGTGCTTTTTCGATATTAAGTCAAAATAAGGTGGAAAAATAAATATTTTAAATAAAAAAAATTACAGTGTGTTTGGGACATAAAAAGGTAAGTTTTCACCAAATTTCGTGAACATTTTTTTTTGTAAAAGATTAAAATAAAAAACCAAAAACTTGGTTATTTGAATTTTTCACATAAATTTTGAGATTATGTGAAAAAAGTGTGGATACCAAAGTTGTAGATCTTTTTATTACCTACGAATTACTTATGATAACGAGTAATTGTGAAGGAGAAGAATAATCAGGAAATTTTATCGACACGAGTTGTATTTTGTATGAGAATTTCACAATTTTTGCTTTTTTTCAGTACTAATAATTGGAACTGGAATTATTCATTTCAACTCATTTAGATACATAGAAAATTACAATTCATTACAGTTGAAATTTTGAACATTGAATGAACAGTTCTGAAATATTTTTTTCGAATTTGTTTGCTCATTTGTAGCAGTTTCCCATCTATTGTATTCCATTTGTTGTTGGAATCACCGACTAATATTTCGAAAGCGAAACGATATTCAAACGTCAGTTATGCGTCAGAATTTCAGTTACCATGGATATCGAGCTCATGGTATTATCGTATATTAATTATCTGCAGGAGAGAATAATCGACAAAGCTTCAACCTCATTGGATATGTTTCATCATTAGGAGCAATTTTATTAGGTTTTTGACAGTTGCGTGACATCCAGACCTACCAGAGACTCTGTTGAACAATATATTCAAGGGCACTGCTTATGCACTATTGTAATGTTATTTCTAATACAATGTGTCAAAGTCAATGATACTATGAGTAATATAGGAAAAGTCCTTGTTGGTGTCCTGCAAAAAACAGTTCTTGGCCCTAATTTATTTTTGATCTACTTGAACGCTATAGTCGACTAACCTGTTGAAGGAGGAATAAGTAATTTTGCTGACGATGCTGTCATCTTTTTCGAAAACATTTATTGGGCTAACCTGAAAGAAAAAATTACAAGATCATTTTCCGTGATATTAGATTTCTTCATGAGTAAACTACTCACAATCAATCTCAAAAAACAGTCTACCTTCCCTTCAGGAGTTATAACTTGACCCCACCTGGATACACATCGATTGACATTCCATATAATGGAAACAGACAATAATCTCATCGAATTCGTCCGTCAGATTTTCAGGAATCCATCTCGATCCTTACCACATAGAAAATCCCTTGAAAAATGTAAGTACTGTCTAAGCAAATTCAAATATATGAAAAAGTTTCTTGAAATATACCATTCGAAAATTATGTACTCTGCTTTGATCATACTGACTCAATGTAGGGGGCGGTGTAACAAACTTATATCTGAAACATTTGGAAACCATGCAAAAATGGAATTCGAAAATAATACTGATTTTTAATTGACATTTCTAGAAACTAATAGAAACTTCCAATTCAAATAATTCATGTACGTTTTGGCCAATCAGAACATTATTATAGTGGGAATATTCTGCCTAGGAAATTGCCGCGGGAATAATTTGAGGTATTTCCTTTTCATTGTCTGACAAGTATATTTTCAATTTGACGTCTGTCATTAATTCGCATGAAAAGTGAGAAATAAATCAAAGCCGGTTTAGAACATTGTCTCATTGTGCGAGGTAATGTGTTCATGACGTAACATCAAAAAATGATAATACCACAAGAGAGTGAGAATAAAGTGAAAATAATTCGAGAGAAAACTTGTGCCAGGCAATAGAGACGAGAGCCCGACGGGCTCGAGTGGCTATTGCCAAATGACAACATGTTTGGGAAAGAAATCTGGAGAATTATTTTCTACTATATCGAACTATGTGGTATCCTGTAGATTATTTTCTCAAATTTACGATTACAAACACACTTCCTCGCCAAATGAATTGAACCGGTGTTGATCCATTCCTCACTTTCCATGCGAATTGATGACAGCCATCAAATTAAAAATGAAGGTTGTCAAAGAATAAAAACAAAATACCTCAAATTATTCCCGTGGTAATTTTCTAGGTAGATTATTCTCACTACAATAATGTTTTGATTGTGAAAACGTACAGTTGTGTGCACAAAAATGTCGTACAAGGTTTGTATGGTGTAAACCTGCCTATGATGTTCCAGATTCCATGGAAAAGTAGTACACGTACATATTTGACGACAATAGTTTCAATTTTGGCACTACTTGTCAAAGACTTGTTAAAGTCGATGAAAAGTTCAATTTAGATTGACAAGCCTGACTCACAATAGCCTATAACTGCTGAACGACTTTTTTATGCACACAACTGTACATGAATGATTTGAATTGAATGTTCTCATTGGTTTCTAGAAATATCAGCAAATAATCTATAGAATACCACACGAGAGTTCCATAAAGTAGAAAACTCAAACTTGTTGCCATTCGGCAATAGCCACTTAAGCCCGTTGGACTCTCGTGTCTTTTTCCTGGCAAAAAGTTTTTAAAAATATGTTGAATTATTTTCACTTTATCAACCGACGAAACCAAAAAGGAAGAGGTTCTCCAATCGACGCGTATATATATTTTTTAATGTAAAACCACGCATAACTTTCTACTAGGACGTCCAATTCCGATAATTATTTTTCCAGTGGATAGAGTGTACTTTGGAGTTGGTCCCATTTGAACTCAAGAGATGAAGTCCAACCCTAAGGGTAGCAAAATGAAGGATATTGATCACACACCCTCTGAATTCTGGTCCGTCAACCGATTCTATCAGGCATAACTTTGTACTGGGTTCTTAGATTTTGATGATTCTTTCTTTATTGAGTAGGGTATACCTCATAGTTGTTCATATATGGATTTTGAATGGAATTATTCACCCTCACGTTCAAAAAAATAGGGGATAATCTTGAACATTGGCACACATATGTAGTTGACGATGACAGATCGCTATTGTCATTATTTTTGTTCTGCTACATCCGTTACAATCATTATATTCTATGAGAGGATTGAATGATATACAGAGTAATGAAATAAACTAACCAGAACAACAAAAGTAATTCATATAACAACAAATAGTCAAAGTAGATAATAATATTATTTAAGTGATAATAGTTGAGGTTAGGTGGGTAAGTATTTAAGAAGTAATCAAGAAAACAAGTCAGTAGATTCCAGCCACAAAAAATTGAAAAATAAAAAACTTTTCAACTAAAAATTTAACCGACGAAATACGGAACCAAAGAGTAAAAAAAAACCTTAGTCTCAATAACTAAGCTCCTAAACTAATGTAAGTAACTACGCCAAACGAACAATCAACGAAGATCATTGAAGTACTTCAAAAAAATCATCAGAATGTCACCGCGCAACTCGATGCCATCATTTTACGCCTTACCTAATTCATTTGCTCGTTTGTTTGGCGCCAACTCAAAATTAGTTACTTACATTAGTTTAGGAGCTTAGTTATTGAGACTAAGAAGATTTATTCAATTTTTTACTTTTCACTTCCGTATTTCGTCGGTTGAATTTTTTGTTAAAGAGTGTTTTTGTCACTCTCTTGTGATTTTACAACTGAAAAAAAATTTTAGGTACCCAGTGATGAATTGTAGAGAGAGGTGAAAGTTCACGATATTAGCTCTGTCTTTGTATGTATGTGAATTTGCCAAGTCCGTAATTATAGACCATAGATATCAAACCAGTCTATTGTCGTACCTCGAATGCTGAGAACAATATCTTGCTCCAAAAATATAAAGTGTAATTCTAAATCCTCTGAAACAACTCATCTTTCTCTCGCTGTTCAAATACAATCTCAAAAAATGGATATTGAACCAATCCCAGCATGAAATTCAAAAACTCATAGGCCTGGAAAACGATTGAACAGTTACACCAATATTTTCCCACACCTTGATAATCATCAACTGTATAATATATTTTTCTGATATATGTTTTAGGTAAATTGAATGCATTTGAATTCATTTTACCACTCTATGTGTATGTATGTTTGTGTATATATGTGCTTGTGTATATATATATATATATATATATATGAAAAGAGAGTAATAGTGAGGGGACTGTTAGAAAAAAGTTGAAGGAATTTAATGGACATAGCCCTCAGAGAGGAGTGGTGACGTTGGTTGTTTCCCTGGAATTCAGGGTCTGCTGACCGAAACCACAGATGAGCGGTTGGCGTCTGTTTGTTGACTCCGTTGATTTGTCGTTTTCTACCAAGTGTTGTTCATCTTTGCACTTCTCCACCGTACTGATGAGGGCCGAGAGCACGAAACACGTGTCTACGGTTAACACTTCTCTCTTAGGGCTATGTCCATTAAATTCCTTCAACTTTATATATATATATATATATATATATATATATATAGATTTGTGAAGGTTAGATGACTGTCTCAGTTAAGAAGAAACTGGAGTAATACTCGGGTATACAGTCAATAGGGCTGAAGTAAAGTGAACTCTTGTTTCGGTTCAAGCTTTCGAGTCATTATTGGCTCTTCTTCAGGAACTCTACAATTGTCATATTAAAACAACAAAATAAGAAACATTTATCACATTATTTGTGAAACAAAGCAAAATCCTATACGTGTATACACAATTGTTTCGGTTTGAGAAATATGAATTATAAAAAATATAATATTTGAATAATAAACAGGTATAAAATATAATAATAAATCATCAGATACATAGTATAGAAGAGTGAATCTTTGAAAGACAATGTGAGTTTAATAAAATAACAGAAATATTAAATGGTAGGTATTCAAATATAGCGAGTTATAGTTCTTTTATTTCAATTGTCGAAATAATGATACACAGATCTACCAGTTTCAATTAGGTGATTCCTCAGGTGACGTTTGAATTGGTTTGTATTGATCAGTGATTTTATGTCTTCTGGAATACTGTTACCTATATGATTTCGGTGGAAGGTAAGAGTAAGACCTTTGAGTAGCTGTTTTGGACATGAATGGAATGATATAGTGTTGTTCATTTCGAGTGTTGAGTTCATGTTCCGGTATTTGGGAAAATTGCTTGTTCAAGTGATGTCGCACACACAAACAGTGGTAATATAGTTTCCTGATATCAAATCTTTTTGTTTCAGTGTATAATGTATTTGTTGGATCCCGGGAGTTCTTTGAAAAAATTAATTTCAAGAATTTTTGCAGTTGAGCCCCAAACGAGTATCCCGTAACAAAGATGGCTTTCGAAGTATTCGAAGCCAGATGTTTTTTCATGGATTTGAAGATGTTTACTACAAAACCCTATTGAAAATAAGTTCGAGCATTCTCGGTGCTAAAAATTCAAACAACTTTTGGGAGAAAGTGACCTTGAATGCAAAAAATCAAATGAATTGAGCCATTCATTAATTAAAAACGAGCGGAGCCTTAGAATATTCAAGATATAATTGGATATGGCTTGAGCTGTTGATGAAATATTATCGAGCGTATAAATCATACAGAATTTCAACTTTGAGGGTCCCATCACATGAATTGGGCAGTCGAAGAGAATATGCACGATTGTTGTCAGCTCATCGGTGTTCATATTGAACACATCTCTCCCGGGTAGATTCTATCGGTAGAACCGTTCGAGGTGAATTCAATCATGTATTCGTCCCATGAGCGGAGTTTGAGAATGGAATATTGAGGCTGAATTTGAATCGGAATATTGAGGCTGAGCAGATCTTCGTTTAATCAGCGTTTCCGGAAAAAAACAATGGATCGAGAGATAAGTGGCACATTGCCAGAGTGAAATATCATATTGGTATAATCTTTCCTGAAATTTCAGTTAAATTTTTCTTTTGTGTGTAGTGATGAACCCAAATTTTCCTTTGGGATCAAATTTCATGAGGGTAGTTGAATATTTTTTTTTGGACTGACTATTTGTACTTCTTAAAGTTTAAGAACATATTTCAAGTTAACAAGTGTCGATGGTAGAATGAAATTTGAATCTATTTAATAAAAATGTATTCGTAAGCACATTACGTGAGAACGGCTGGACCGATTTGGCAATTTTTTTTTTGGTCATAATGGTCCGAGAATGGTTTTTAGGAAACAAGAAAATAGTAAACTTGCCTGGAATTTGGAAAATTCGGAATATTAGAAAAATTTGGCAAACAAAAGGACCCGGGCTTGTTCACACAAAAATTTATTTTCATTTTATTTTAACAGTCAAATCAAAACGAAACATTCTATGTTGTTCGTGATAGTCCAAATAAGGTTTTTAGGGAAAGAAACGTGTTTCAGAAAAGTTATTGGTGCAGGGAAAAATTGAAAGTTCTTCCTTCTATGCGATATTTGAAGACCATAACTCCATTCGAACGGTGAATATGCGTAATTCTTGGGTCGTTGGAAAATTTTTAGGAATATTATATATATATATATATATATATATATATATATATATATATATATATATATATATATATATATATTAAATTATATATATATATATATATATATATATGTAAATTACATTTACATATATAGCAAATAGATATACACATACATATATGCACATATATATATATATTTTTAAAAAAAAACCCACAAAGGATATCCTATGCGTGGGTATACATGAAATAATCTACAACAATTATTTCGGTGATTTCATCTCTGCTAAGTTTTTCTATACAAACTTAATATATATACATATATATAAATATATATATATATATGTATATATATATATATATATATGTATATATATATATATATATAATACATTATCAATTGTACTGTAATATGACAATTGTAGAGTTCCTGAAGAAGAGCCAATAATGACTCGAAAGCTTGAACAGAAACAAGAGTTCACTTTACTTCAGCCCTATTGACTGTATACCCGAGTATTACTCCAGTTTCTCCTTAACTGAGACAGTCATCTAACCTTCACAAATCTATATATATATATATATATATATATATAGATAGATAGATATATATATATATATAGATGGAGTTTCATCTGACACTCTACTCATAAATGCTGGTGTTCCGCAAGGATCCATTCTAGCACCAACACTATTTTTACTTCACATCAACGACCTGTTGAAAGCAACTTCATGTCCTGTACACAGCTTTGCCGATGATAGTACCCTCCATACCACTTTCTCTTCCAGGGCCCCTATATCAGCCCGTGAAACCAGAAATGAACGAGGAAGAAATGTTAACAATATAAATATGGACTTAGCAACAATTCTCGAATGGGGATCCAATAACTTGGTAGAATTCAATGCAAACAAAACACAAGCATGTCTTTTCTCTAGAAAAGCCGATCTCACTGTGCCTAACATAACTTTGTCAGGAGTAACCATACCACTGAAGTCATCCATATCGATGCTTGGTATTACTATCAGCAATAACCTTTCCTGAAAATCACGTGAGGTCCATTGCCAAAGTGCATCCCAAAAACTTGGTTTTTTGTTTCGTGCCAAGAGCTATTTCACCTCCAGTCAGCTGCTTATGATCTATAAGGCACAGATCCGACCTGTCCTGGAATACTGTTCCCATATTTGGAGTGCGGCACCTAAACATATCCTGAAGCTATTGGATTCTGTCCAAAAAAGGGCAATTCGTCTCGTCGGTGATGCCTCTCGCTTACAAACTCGCTCACTTGTCTGGAACACCGTAGAAAAGTTGGCGATTTGTCTCTATTTTATAGATATTTTCATGGGCGATGCTCTTCTGAAATATCAACAATCGTTCCTCCTTTGGCAGTCTCTTCGAGATTAACCCGTCAAGTTCAGTCTTCACACCCATTCGTGGTCACTTTGGAGACCTGCAGAACATCACTTTCCAAAGACTCATTCATCCAACGAACTGCGAGGCTTTGGAACTCATTGCCTAGGGAAGTGTTCCCCGAGGCATACAACCTCCAGAAATTTAAGAAGAACACCAACTCCTACCTTCTTTCCCTTGGTTCCCACGATGTTCTCTGAACATTACAGGATATCCCTTTTCGTGGGAACCAGAACATATAAAAAAAAAAAAAAAAATATATATATATATATATTTCCAACGACCCAAGAATTACGCATATTCACCGTTCGAATGGAGTTATGGTCTTCAAATATCGCATAGAAGGAAGAACTTTCAATTTTTCCCTGCACCAATAACTTTTCTGAAACACGTTTCTTTCCCTAAAAACCTTATTTGGACTTTCACGAACAACATAGAATGTTTCGTTTTGATTTGACTGTTAAAATAAAATGAAAATAAATTTTTGTGTGAACAAGCCCGGGTCCTTTTGTTTGCCAAATTTTTCTAATATTCCGAATTTTCCAAATTCCAGGCAAGTTTACTATTTTCTTGTTTCCTAAAAACCATTCTCGGACCATTATGACCAAAAAAAAATTGCCAAATCGGTCCAGCCGTTCTCACGTAATGTGCTTACGAATACATTTTTATTAAATAGATTCAAATTTCATTCTACCATCGACACTTGTTAACTTGAAATATGTTCTTAAACTTTAAGAAGTACAAATAGTCAGTCCAAAAAAAAAATATTCAACTACCCTCATGAAATTTGATCCCAAAGGAAAATTTGGGTTCATCACTACACACAAAAAAAAAATTAACTGAAATTTCAGGAAAGATTATACCAATATGATATTTCACTGTGGCAATGTGCCACTTATCTCTCGATCCATTGTTTTTTTCCGGAAACGCTAATTAAACGAAGATCTGCTCAGCCTCAATATTCCGATTCAAATCCAGCCTCAATATTCCATTCTCAAACTCCGCTCATGGGACGAATACATGATTGAATTCACCTCGAACGGTTCTACCGATAGAATCTACCCGGGAGAGATGTGTTCAATATGAACACCGATGAGCTGACAACAATCGTGCATATTCTCTTCGACTGCCCAATTCATGTGATGGGACCCTCAAAGTTGAAATTCTGTATGATTTATACGCTCGATAATATTTCATCAACAGCTCAAGCCATATCCAATTATATCTTGAATATTCTAAGGCTCCGCTCGTTTTTAATTAATGAATGGCTCAATTCATTTGATTTTTTGCATTCAAGGTCACTTTCTCCCAATAGTTGTTTGAATTTTTAGCACCGAGAATGCTCGAACTTATTTTCAATAGGGTTTTGTAGTAAACATCTTCAAATCCATGAAAAAACATCTGGCTTCGAATACTTCGAAAGCCATCTTTGTTACGGGATACTCGTTTGGGGCTCAACTGCAAAAACTCTTCTCCATACCTTGGAAGTCATACAGAGAAGATTCTTGAAATTAATTTTTTCAAAGAACTCCCGGGATCCAACAAATACATTATATACTGAAACAAAAATATTTGATATCAGGCAACTATATTACCACTGTTTGTGTGTGCGACATCACTTGAACAAGCAATTTTCCCAAATACCGGAACATGAACTCAACACTCGAAATGAACAACACTATATCATTCCATTCATGTCCAAAACAGCTACTCAAAGGTCTTACTCTTACCTTCCACCGAAATCATATAACAGTATTCCAGAAAACATAAAATCACTGATCAATACAAACCAATTCAAACGTCACCTGAGGAATCACCTAATTGAAACTGGTAGATCTGTGTATCATTATTTCGACAATTGAAATAAAAGAACTATAACTCGCTATATTTGAATACCTACCATTTAATGTTTTACATATTTCTGTTATTTTATCAAACTCACACTGTCTTTCAAAGATTCACTTTTCTATACTATGTATCTGATGATTTATTATTATATTTTATACCTGTTTATTATTCAAATATTATATTTTTTATAATTCATATTTCTCAAACCGAAACAATTGTGTATACACGTATAGGATTTCGCTTTGTTTCACAAATAATGTGATAAATGTTTTTTTTTGTTTTTTTATTTGTGTGAATAAAAGCGTATTTATTATGATTATTATATTGGCAAGAATATTCGAGGGATAAGAATTCTCAAAGAACATCTAGAAAAGAATGGAGATCTCGTGTTGTAAGAAAAAGAATTCATGTTGACATTCAAGAATATTCCTGAGGAACGGGCCCTAACAGATATTGTTACAACAAAAGACATCCATAATGGCTGTTAGTAATTCAGATTCAGGGACTCTCCGAGAGCTGTCATGAAATCATGATGGAATTCTCACATTATATCATTGATGCACAATTCAAATCTCTAAAGTATCAACCTGTACATCAAATTCCAATAATATGAATTCCATCAAATAATTTATGAAGTGATTTGTTTTTTTGAACCCATAGTAAATAGCGGAAAGGATGCGTCTATTTTATTATAAATCGGAGGTCCTGTTATATACAGTTTTCTTCTTCACCTCTTCGTATGTTTCTACAATTTTATATTCGTTTTTGTTTAAGGTAGCTGAAATCTCACTCAAGTGGACATGTTCTTCATTGATTATGTGGATCCACATAATTTGAATTTGATGAAATATTCATGAAATTTTTGTATCAAACATCTGGTCATTGAAAATATATTCAATTAATATTGGGTTAACCGAAGCTCCATTAGATATCGTGTGATGGCAACATATCATGAAATTAGGGAACATAACGATTATACATTGATACTGGGTTTTGGGCACTTTTTCATGTAAAAAGGCAATGTTCGATTGAAAAAAATTGCTGTCGCCTTATCAATTTTCCACTAGAAAAGTAACGTAGCGTATGCCATTTTCTATTATGAGCCAATAAAGCAGCGAACGCACCCAAATAATCTAATTTCGGTATTTCAGTGATTCAAAAATATTTTGGATATTCTTTGTGGTTTTTGATTCCTTTTCGAACTATAACCGGGAATATATTTTTGTTACTCATATATGCTTGGGTTTTTTTTATTTACCACAAGTGTCTGTTGACTATTCAAGCACGTTCAAGTTTGTTTATTATTTAGCCAGTACGTGAATATGGTGAAGCTGCCAGTCATTGCGACCGAAAATTCCACCATTTTTTTATTACAAGATTTCATTTAGTTTCCTTGTTAGTTGTTCGTTAGTTAGGGTCAAATCTTGCAAGTGAATTTTGACCGATTTCTAGTCGTCCGATTAATTTGATATTCAGCAGGTGTTCATAATTCCGGTGTCAATGCATTATGAAATTTTTGGTGGCGGCTCCAAGATGGCGGACGAGATTTGTAACTATGCTCCGATTTGATTCAAAATTGGTATGTTAGGGTTTTCGGGATCGGAGATTATGAATTTTTTGTCAAAATTCATAAATCAAAGATGGCGACTCCCAGACGGCGGATGAGTTTTGTTCTTATGTTCCGATTCGATTCAAAATTGGTATGGGGTCGGCTTTAGAATAGCCCCATGGTAAATCCTGCCTGTCGTAAGAGGCGACTAAAAGGATAACCGTAGGTGGAAGATGGTCTCATCGCCCGGTGAAATACCACCATATCGACTTTGTGTGCTGTGAAATGGATCATTCCATGTTTCAGTGTTCGGTCGATACTTTCCGGTCTCCCTCTTTCCTTTTCCCCAATTCCTCCTTTATTTTCAGGTGCATCCTAATAGTGATAATGATGAAGTCTCCTAGAGTAAAACACTCCGGAAGCAAAATACCTCTCCATTCGGATTTCCGGGTGAGAGGTACTCGAGGGGACTCAACATTAAAGATTAATTTTTGCAACATCCGCGGACTCAACAAGAACATCAATGACGTCCACCATCACCTACAGTCGAAAAAACCGGATATTCTGGCTCTAACAGAAACACAAGTGAACTCGTCCACCAACAAGGTCCATATGCTTTGTCCTGGTTACGAACTCCATTCTCGATTCAGGTTCAAAGGTGGAGTCTGCCTTTACGCTAAGGCTAACCTTTCATGCCAGCGTGAAGAGAGGTTGGAACCGAAAGACTTTGATGTGATGTGGTTCAAGCTATCTGATACCAAACTGACTAAGTTCCTCTGCTGCCTTTACCTATCACCTAATGAACCATCATGTAACGACCTCTTTGAGTTTTTATCACTCAAACTGGACTACATTCAGGAGAACCATCCAACAGCTGAAACCATAATCATGGAAGACTTTAATGTACATAACGCTGCCTGGCTCAAATTCTCTAACAAAACAGATGATGCGGGTCGTCAAGCCGAGGCCTTCGCCATCACTCATGGTCTAGAACAACTGGTCGAGCTACCAACCCGCATCCCTGATGTCAACAACCAGTCTGCCAATACACTAGATCTTTTCCTCACCACCAATCCTGACCCGAATAGAATAGAAGTTTGTGCCCCACTTGGAAACTCTGATCACACCCTCATCTCCACAACATGCTCTTTCCATTTACCATCGAGCTGCACCATACCACCCCGTCTCATGTGGCATTACAATTCGGCCGACTGAGAAGGTCTTCGTATGTTTTTCTCAGCGTTTCCATGGAAGAGAGTTTGTTTCTCTTCAGTAGATCCAACACGATGTGCTGAGACAATTTCTGAAATCATCATGTTGGGGATGCAAACTTACATACCGAATACCGAAAGAAGAACATCATCCGATAAGACCTGGTTTAACAGAAACTGCTCTAGAGCTGTGGCTTCCAAACAGGCAGCATACCATCGATGGCTAAAAAATCCGGGCCCTGAGACCAGAGCAGCATATGTCGAGGCTAGAGGCATATGCAAAGAGACGATAGAATGCTCAAAAGATGCCCACAAAGCCAAAATAAAATCAAAACTTGCTGAATGTCCTAACGGATCCCGTTCATTTTGGTCTTTCGCCAAAGCTGTGGGAAGAAACTCCACTTCCAGATCATTTCCTCCTCTAACCAAAGAAGATGGAACACTAGCAACGACTGCCCAGGAAAAAGCCAATATCTTTGCGCACCTATTTGCTGGAAATTCCACTCTGGATTCATCGGGAAAACAACCCCCGAACATTACACCTATTGACAGTCACATGCCCAAGATCACCTTTCGCCAACGTACTATCAGAAAGATTTTGCTGGGTCTCAACACCAACAAAGCCTGTGGATCTGACGGAATCCCGCCGATTGTTCTCAAGAAATGTGCCCCCGAACTAACACCTGTTCTTTGCAAGTTGTTCAACCACTCTTACAATTTGGGGGTATTTCCGTCCAATTGGAGAATTGCAAGAGTACAGCCAGTCCCTAAAGAAGGCAAAAAGGCCCTACCTAGCAACTACAGACCTATCGCACTGCTATCTTTTATTTCAAAGGTCATGGAAAAAGCCATCAACATCGAGCTCATGAAATATCTGGAAGACTCAGGAATTGTCAACGATAGGCAATATGGCTTCCGCCATCAGAGATCAACTGGTGACCTGCTCGCTTACGTCTCACATATATGGCAGCTATCTATTGAAAAGTATGGAGAAACTTTAGCCGTGGCTTTAGATATCTCCAAGGCGTTCGATCGAGTTTGGCACCAGGGACTCCTCGCCAAGCTTCCGTCTTATGGCTTGCCCCCTCAGCTGTGTTCTCTGCTTGCTAGTTTTCTCTCAAACAGGTCTCTCCATGTAGTGGTCGATGGAGTTTCATCTGACACTCTACTCATAAATGCTGGTGTTCCGCAAGGATCTATTCTCGCACCAACACTATTTCTACTTCACATCAACGACCTGTTGAAAGCAACTTCATGTCCAGTACACAGCTCCGCCGATGATAGTACCCTCCATACCGCTTTCTCTTCCAGGGCCCCTATATCAGCCCGTGAAACCAGAAATGAACGAGGAAGAAATGTTAATAATATAAATATGGACTCAGCAACAATTCTCGAGTGGGGATCTAATAACTTGGTAGAATTCAATGCAAACAAAACACAAGCATGTCTTTTCTCTAGAAAAGCCGATCTCACTGTGCCTAACATAACTTTGTCAGGAGTAACCATACCACTGAAGTCATCCATATCGCTGCTTGGTATCACCATCAGCAATAACCTTTCCTGGGGAAATCACGTGAGGTCCATTGCCAAAAGTGCATCCCAAAAACTTGGTTTTTTGTTTCGTGCCGAAAGCTATTTCACCCCCACTCAGCTGCTTATGATCTATAAGGCACAGATCCGACCTGTCCTGGAATACTGTTCCCATAGTTGGAGCGCGGCACCTAAACATATCCTGAGGCTATTGGATTCTGTCCAAAAAAGGGCAATTTGTCTCGTCGGTGATGCCTCGCTTACAAACTCGCTCACTTGTCTGGAACACCGTAGAAAAGTTGGCGATTTGTCTCTATTTTATAGATATTTTCATGGGCGATGCTCTTCTGAAATATCAACAATCGTTCCTGCTTTGGCAGTCTCTTCGAGATTAACCTGTCAAGTTCAGTCATCACACCCCTTCGTGGTCACTTTGGAGACCTGCAGAACATCACTTTCCAAAGACTCGTTCATGCAACGAACAGCGAGGCTTTGGAACTCATTGCCTAGGGAGGTGTTCCCCGAGGCATACAACCTCCAGAAATTTAAGAAGAACGCCAACTCCTACCTTCTTTCCCTTGGTTCCCACGATGTTCTCTCAACATTACAGGATATCCCTTTTCGTGGGAACCAGAACATAAAAAAAAAAATGTGGGGCTTTTTAGGGTCGAAGATTCTCAATTATTTGTCATAATTTATAAATTCAAGATGGAGGACAAGTTTTCTGATTCTGGTCATATTTCAGTCAAAATTGGTATGTCTGGGTTTTCAGTTTCGGAGATTATACATTTTCTGTCAAAATCTATGAATTCAAGATGGCGACTCCAGGATGGAGGACGAGTTTTGTGATTATGGTCAGACTCCATCCAAAATTGGTGTTTGGGAGTTTTGGGGGTCAGAGATCATGATTTCTTTCAGCTCAAAACTTACAAGGACCTTGTAATAGTAAGTAAGTAAGTAAGTAACTATTTATCGGCTTCAAATTTCATACATAGTACAAGAGGCAAGTCAAAAATACAGTACACAACATATATCAGGAGAAAATACAAATTGTGTGAAATGACAATGAGCAAACTAACAATTATGAACACAAATAAAAAAATGTTGTCTGGAAAAACGCAAATACATTAACTGGAATATTACTTTTCACAATAATTTGTCCATGAGATATTAATATTCGGGCAATCACGGATATCTTGGTTGATTGAAGACGTGGTCAGTAACAACTGTAGGGAGAAGTATTCATCCAGATTATAAAAACACTCGGATATCAAAATATGTTTGACACTCCTTTTGAAATCCTTATAAGAGGGTTGATCTCTAACTTTCATTGGTAGTACATTGTAAAGAGTAACACAGTTGTAAAAAGGAGATTTTTTGAAAGTCGATGTTTTGAGTTTGAGTAGTTCTAAGCCATTTGTTCTCGTGCCATATCCATGGTGGCTCCCCTGGATAGTAAACTTTGGTAGATGTTTTTTTGTGGAAGTAACACATTTCAAGATGTAGATAGAAATGAAGGTAAGAATATGTTTTTCTATGAAGATATCACGACAGCTTTGGTTGTAGCTGAGGTCAAAGATTTTTCTAATGATTCGTTTCTGTGATATGAAAACCCTATTTACCTATCCCTGAAGCTGAGCTTCAGGCCATTATGTTGTAAGATGAATGGTTATACACGAATGCAAAATAGAGACTCATCGACCCGTTTTTATCCAAGTGAGGCTTTATTTGGAAGATTGCATAGAAGTCTTTGCTCAAATTTCCACAGACGTGATTGATATGATACAGATACAGATACAGATACAGCTCCAACATGAATGAATTTGGAACACATTTTTTCAAATGAAAATTCAAGCAAACTGTTCCTCTGGCACTAAGTGTCCGTCTCATCTGGCGTGCATCTAACTTTTTCTTGGAGCTGCTCAGGGGATTTTCCGGATATTGTTATTGTAATTATCGTCAGCAAACATGGCAACTTTTCCGTTTATAATGAATTGAGGAAAGTCGTTGACATAAAGCAGGAATAGCAATGGGCCTAACATGGAATCCTGAGGAACTCCAAGAGAAACGGGATGAATATCGGATAGTTCGTTTTCAATTTGTACGATTATTTTTCTGTTTGAGATATGAGATGTTATCCAGTTAAAAAGAATTCCAAGAGTAGATAATTTCTCAATTATGTTTTCACTATTTTAGCTGGCGAAAGCTCTCGACAAATCGAACATCAGAGAAATAACATAATTACCTTTGTCGATTTCTTGGTATACATTTTGGAATAATTGGTAAGTTGCTGTTTCAACCGATCTTTTTTCTGAAACCATGTTGGCTCACTGTTATTATATTTTATTTTCCAGCGAATTTGGAAATTGTATTACAAACTGATTTCTCAAGTATTTTCGAGATTCTCGATATTGAAGACATTTGGCGATAGTTGTCTATATCCATAGTAGTTCCTTTTTTGTGTGATGAGTACACAAGAGCCATTTTCAATGGATCTGGAAAAACACCATTTTGTAAAGGAATATTGAATAAATGAGGAAGTGAGAAAGCTATATTATCCTTCACATGTTTCAGAAGTTTTGGTGATAGTTCATCGACACCACAGCATTTTTTTTTTTGAGCTAAGTAGTACTAAAACATCGTGTTCCGTAATATGATGGAAAAAAATCGAATTTAGTAAAAGGTTTCCAACGATGCTCTAGTTGAAATGAACAGAATAAGGTGAACTAACTAAAAAGCAAAAATTAAAATAACTAATGAAAAAACTTTTTAAAGATAATCTTTTTCGTAAGCCGTTCACTAAAACGTATAAAATAAGTAGTAGTCATCCATGAAAATGATATAATCATTTTTTGTTGAATTATTTGGTTTCAAAAAGCTTGTCGCGCGAATTGTAATAAAATCAATACTTTGACAAGTTCTTACTCACCAAGCAATCACTGCCCAATTGAATTGATTGGTACCCACTTTTCATTAACACTTCGCGCGACAAGCTTTTTGAAACCACATAATTCAACGAAAAATAATGAAATCATTGTCAACGATGACTTAAACTTATTTCATACGTTTTAGTTCACGGCTTAGATAAGAGCTTGACTTCAAATAGGTTTTTTTATTGATTATTTTGAGGTTCAAGTAGGAAAATCCCAAATTTCTGATTGTCCTTCGTTGTATGCCAAACAAGTTCAATAAGTGAGAGGCAATCACCCAGATACACAAAAGCCTTCCTTTCGGGTCTTCTGAAAGTTCAAGTAATTGAAACTACAACTGTGTGAAGAATTGATTGTGATACGACACTATTTGAATGTCATTATGATGTTTATTACCGCACCAGTGCTTTTTTGAATCTGTAAGCGTATCAGTGCGGTGAAGAACTGAGAAATGGAATTCAACAGGAATTAATCGTTTTTTGAATGAATACAAAAAAAATTCAAATAGAAAACGATAAAAATTCAGAATTTTTCTCTCAAGAATTATGTGAAAACTCATTATATACATATATATATATATATATATATATATATATATATATATATATATATATATATATTTATATATATATTTATATATATATATATATATATTTATATATATATATATATATATATATATATATATATATATATATATATATATATATATATATATACATAAATGTCCTGAATATTGAAAGTTAGGGTTGGACCGCATCTAGAAATTTTATAATTTCGACGAATCGACTGCCATTTTCAATAAAAATGGAGAAGTATCTCAGTATTAGATATTGATAAGAATAACAAAGTGAAATTGATTTCCAACCGGAATCTCAATCTGCCTCGTGCTAGGCTGTAGTACTTAGGTGGGGTCCAGGGTTTTGTCTCTATCTGTCTACTCCCCAGGTTTTGCCAGTAGTTCCCTCTAAGGTCTCACTCTGCCTACTCCTTCGAGAGAACTGTAATCTACGACTCTGATAAATTGGTTTCTCGATTTCGAACTGATTTTCATTAACTTAAATATATAATTCTCCTTCCTACATTCTCATGTCTTCCGCATAATACTCGGAAATTTATTCAAGTATCGATTATTGATTATTAATCTTCATTCATCATGGCAGCATCAAGTGAAACATTTAGGATATTTTAGAGTTGAATGAATTCAGAAATGGAATCATTGATTGATTCGCTCCAGTAAGAGAGACAAATCTATTCAGATTTCAGTTAAGTAGAGTGACTTCGATGTTGTAACGGTTCCAGTACTATTATCATTTACAACTAGGTGTATTTATTTCAATTTTTATATATCTAATCTATCAAATCAATGTTGCCCTACAAAAGGTGGGCAGCGGCGTGATCAGCCATCTTGAATCAAAAGTACAAAGAATTGTTTTTTCCAAATTAATTCCAGAACGGTTGATCCTACGACAGAAATGTAAACATATCTAGGAAGACTGAATTATCTGAATTTTTTGTGGAAAAAATCATATCGTCACTATATTATTACTATATTGTCACTATATTATTGCTATATTATTATAATTATAATACAAATATTGTAATTTCAACAGGCGCTCATCTCCTATGCTGATCGGGTTATTGAGATCCCTAGGGTAATTCTCAGACTACCAATTCTCGTTAGCTTCTCTTGTAGGACAATTTATATATTATTCACCACCAAGAAGAACGCTGCACGGTACCATGCGCTTGGGACCTACCACCAAGTTCCAAAATGGTGTGGAATTCGAAACAATCCATTCGACTGGCGCTAAAAACTAGGTACCAATGGCAAACCTGTTCCAGATACCTTATTGAAGGTCATTCCATACAATTGCAAAAAGGGATGCGGTGAAGCATGTGGCTGAGAAAAAGAAGGTTGATTGCTCTCAATTCTGCAAAATGGTGAATCATACGAGAATGCACCAGAGGTCGTCATCGAAAGCGACGACGAAGTTGAGGCAATGAAATGGAAGCCCAGATTCGAAAATTGAGGAAAACGAGCGGTTGGACGATTTTTTGTCAGGATGTTCACGTTTTCGACGTTGTAACTCGTTAGATATCAGACTTACAAAAAAGTATTCAAGAAAAAAATTCAGGAAATTAAGTTTTTTCCGAATTTGTATTCGACGACAACAAAATATTTTTTTCACCTTCCATTTAAGATGGAAAGGTCGAAAACTTGGATTGAAATGAATAAATATACCGGGTGACAACGAAATCATTGGCTAAAGCGTCATTCAATTATCGAAAATATAGTTCCTTAGAACCCATATTTTCCATGAAAAAACAATTGAATATTACTTACGGTTTTACCCGAAATAGACCTTGGTCCAACATTTTTACTGGAACTGCGAAGATATTTTAACGCCATTTGATAGGGCGAAGAATTTCCTTGTCAGTGACATATCACAAGTAAACATTGAATTCAATATGGCAGCACTGTGACGTCATCGATCGAATTTTCGTCCAGAACCCTAATAAAACAGAAGATGAACGAAGCACTTCGATTAGTTTTCGATGAAATATGCAAAAAAAATTATTCATCGCCAATCAGGATTGCTTTCAGTGATTCTTTCAAATAACATTTTTGCTTTTTTTTGGAAATTTAAATATGAAATGGTACTTTCTTTTCATCAACATTGAAGTATTAAGTCTACAGATAAATGCTCGACACACTACGCCTCTTGTTTCTATTTTCAGTTAAAAAATCATTGAAGGTTGCCTTTTCCATTACTCCTGAATAAATAACTACATCTACATACATTTTTTTCAAATTTAACCCAGGAACATTCGCAGGGGTGTCCACAACAACTCACCATTATTTTATCACAATCTGATTTATGGCAAAAGAACGCATTCGATCTGATGACAGAGTGCCAACATGGATTCAGAAAAAATCATTTGACAGAAACCGCCACGCTCAAATTTCACACAACATATACATGATTTGATAGACGAATTAAATATTGTTGTAGGAATTTTCTTTGACTTAAGCAGGGTCCTCGCCACTTTGAACACTGAATTTGTAGCAGGAAAACTCTTTAACTTAGGAATTCGAGGTAATATAAACCAGTTACTTGTGGTCTTTTCCGACGAATAGATGTTTCCAGGTTAAGCAGAAAACGCAATGTCAGATAAATTCCTTGTAACAACGGGTACCCCTCAAGGTAGCGTTCTTGGACCACAATTTTTTCAATTATATGTGAATGATCTTCCTGATAACATAAGTTATGGAAAAATATTCCTTAACACAGATGACACGTCTAACATTCTTTCTGGTAGAACATCTAACGATATGACCCAATCAGTGAATACAGTTCTAATTGAATTTAATGACTGGTGTAACGAGAACAGACTCATTGTGAACCTAAACAAAACAGTATGCATGCAATTTGCGAATTCATCCAGAAGTCTACATAATCTCAATCCAGTTTCCAAAACAAATCCTTAGAATTGGCCAGTTCGACAAAATTCTTGGGAACAATGATTGACTCACTCTCCACATGGCAAGAAAATATCGATTTTACATTTAAGATTTCACAAAATAAAAAATCAATCAATTACTTATTTATTAGACGCATATTATTGGGGTTATCGTTATTTCTATCAATATCATAAGAGAAATATATAATTCAGTTTTTGAGTTCAATGATGTCTATGATAGGAAGAGTGTCACGTATAATTTAATTTGCTTTCCAATAGCGATAGAGAAGTATATCTATATATCACCCGGAGATAGGAAATTGCCCAAATATCGTAACGTTATAATGAAAATTTTGCTTATCCACAGTTATCTATGGAATATCGAATAAAATATTTTTGTTTGTCACTTTTCGATTATGGAAGGAGTGTACTCAAGCTTGCCATGAACAAATGATACTTCTAGAGAAACTATCAAAGTAAAATCAGAAGCCTGGTGGAATCAGTTCAATGTGTGAGGTGAGCAATAATGATTTTTGCACACGGGTATCTAGACACTGAGTTTGGATCACGTTCAGGATTACAGATCTGGAGGTTGGGAACAATTTCCGCTTTTTCTTGTATGGAAATACTTTTTCAGGAAACGATAGCTTATTGTGAGGTGAATGGGGTCAATGATGGCATCATGAGGAGCTAACTGGATTCTAGGTCATATTATTTCATTGCCATAGAAAGGAGTAGAAGAAATGTATTGATATGTAATAATAAACTACAGATATTGAGATGGTTCGACTCAATTTGGCTGTGGTAATTTTTGGAAAATGCTCCAATCATCATATTATATTCGGATGAGGAATGGAATTACCATAAAATAACCAGTTCTCATAGAAACCTATGATTTGATATATTAATGGCTTTCAGAATATTGTAGTCTCGGGATGTGACAAAATAGTTTCATGATGAAGATATTTTCGAGAAGTGGGCTCCCATAGATGTTATTGTATGCTTGTGGCAGTTTTATATATTTTGTGTTTACGATTCAATATTACTTTGTTATTATTTTAGGTTCCTACAAATGCTAAGAAGTTCTGTATCATCCTATTTGACTTATTCTATTACTTCGTAAGTTCCACAGGACTGATAAAGTGATTTTGTTTATCAATATAGGCAGCGCAATCTCATTCGAAATGATTTCACTGGTGTTATAACTTATATGAGAGCATTTTCTCGATATTCGTTTGCTTGGAAACCATTTGGAAAACAGATTTTGAGCGATATAATATCGATAATATACCGTTTTTTTTATCGCAGTGGCTTCTGGTGAGTTCCTTAAGTTCACTATAATGAGTCAACAGTCAATGAGTATACCTATAGATCACCTGGAGATGGAAAATTGCCCTAATATCGTAACATTATGATGAAAATTTTGATTATCCACAGTTATCTGTTTAATATCGATAGGAATATTTTTTTTCTACAACTCTTTACGAAAAAATCTCATTTTGTAATGGAATACCTTCAGCGAAAACGTGATTTACGTCGCAAGTGAGAGAAATTCTCATAAAGTTAACTTTCGTTTCTAGTGACGAAACTTAAATTTATATTATCAATCATTTCCCGCCCTCGTATATAATGTTTTGATGACTTCAAATTTATAATGAACAAAGACAGGGATCATTCCTATAATTAGAATGCATTTTTTTTACTTTTGTTTAATTAAAAAGAAAAATAGAATCGTAAAAATACTGTGAGATTTAAAAACTATTTATATCTAGTTTCCTGGTTTCATTAGTTTGACGTTCCTCGTTAATTGTTTAGACCTGTCAGTTTGCACCGAAAGCATTGTTAGTTTTTCAAGTTATCATGATTTCTGATTCGGAAAGTGATTTAGATTTTCCAAATACACCACCGCACATCAAGCTGAGGAAACCCCTTTGGATTTATTACCAGTAAAATCTAAAAAGAGATATGAAGAAATATATGCAAAATTCATGGATTGGAGAGTTGATAAACACGTTACTTCATTTTCGGAAACTGTGCTGCTTGCGTATTTTGGATGGTTGTCAAAAAAAATAAATCATCAACGCTATGGTCTATGTATTCGATGTTGAGAACCACTTTAACGATTAAAAATAATATCGATATCAGTAAATATCCCAAGTTTCGTTCTATTTTGAAACGTAAATCTGATGGTTTTGAAAGTTAAAAGTAAAAAAAAAATCTTCCGATGCGATACACACTTTCTTAAAGAATGCACCCGACTCCATATACTTAATGACTGAGGTAATTTAATTACTTCATTATTGCGACGAATTCTTAGTGATATTTATATTAACGTTTGTAGGTAGCCCTAGTTTTTGGAATTTCGGGGGCTTGTCTACTGCCATGAATTGAAAGATTTGACATTAAATGATGTGAAAGATACCAGCAGTATACTCTTAGTTATAATACGTAATACAAAAACAAAAGTACCGCGTTGCTTCCACATTTCTGTGTTCTTCTACGGAATTTCTAGAATATATATGAACCTCCGTCCACTTGATATGGACAAAATAAATTCAAGATTATTTATTAACTACCAGAACGAAAAGTGTACTAGACAGGTTGTGGGATTAAATAAATTCAGTAAATTTTCTATGCAAACAGCTCAATATTTAAACTTGCTTGATCCCCAGAAATATACTGGGCATTGTTTGCGTAGAACTTCCGCAACGCTATTAGTGGATGCAGGAGGTGATTTACCTCAATTAAAAAAGCATGGAGGCTGGAAATATAACGATGCGGAAGGATATGTTGATCAATCAGTTAGCAGCAAAAATCAAATACAAACCAAAATTTTACAATCCATACAAAGAACAACGCTATCCGATTACGGCCCATCTTCATCTGGGGTGACATCAGTTAACAAGATAACAGATGTGGCATCGTCTACCTCAATATATAAAAAAATTTATTGTAATACTCCTATAATTTTTAATAATTGCTCGAATGTAACCATTAACCAATATTCAAACCATATGTTTAAAGAAATTCTGTTAATTTCAACTCAAAATAAAATATTTGTTCATTGTTCTTTTTCAGCATATTATTATGATATAAACAGGGTTGTAGAAAAAGTATAGTGTTTCACTCGTCGAAAAAAAATGTTGAAGCTTGTGAACATTACACTGTTCTCTCGCTTCAAAAATGTTACTTTCGTCACTCGTAAAACAATATACCATTGTTTGTCACTTTTTGATTATGGTAGGAGTGTACTCAAGCTTGCCATGAAAAAATGATACTTCTAGAGAAATATGCTTTGTGACAAATCGGTAACGGGTGCCTAGACACTGAGTTTGTATCACGTTCAGGATGACCAATTTGAAGGTTGGGAACAAGTTCCGCTTTTTCTTGTATGGAAATACTTTTCCAGGAAACGATAGGTTATTTTGGGGTGATTCAGATGGCATGATGAGAAGCTAACCGGACTGTAGGTCATATTGTTTTATTGCCAAAGAGAGGAGTGAAAAAATTATCATTTTGTATTTATAAACTACAGCCATTTAAATAATTCGACTAAACTTAGATGTGGCAATTTTTTGAAAATGTTCCCTATAACCCAACTGTATTGAAAAGAATATTATATTCGGATGGGAGAAATAATTTCAAAAAAACACCCAGTTCTCAAAGAAACCTATGATTTGGTTTATTAATGGGTTTCAGAATATTTTAGCCTCGGAATGTGACAAAATAGTTTTATGATGAAATATTTTTGAGGAGTGGGCTCTTATAGGTGGTAATGCTGTATGACACATCTATCATGTGTATCAAGGATTAAGTTCATGAAATCCATACACTGTATAAATAATCATAATTCATTCTCTATTCAAATCATTGCAGTACCGATCTGAACATATCACCAGATTTATCTATTATAGAATATTACACAAGTTATAAACCGTACTACCAGTGTCCCACAATAAATACAGGTGTCGGTACGTCAATTTTATTATGAATCTCTCCGAATAAAGTTCTGTTTTTCGTCTGATTATCTTATCCGCGTGTTTCTCTGACGTTCCTCAATCTTATCTTCCTCTGTTTCTATTTTTTGTCTTCTACCATTCAGCTCTAGCCCTTGTTTATCTTCCATAAATGTTTCACACATTCCATGTCTAAATTCGTTGTGTACCAATCCTACGTGTTTCTCTATAACTTCTTTCAATATTGTTCCATTCTGTCTTTATATTTTTTTCTCCATTTCTGTTTTCCAATCGTATTATTAATTCATCTAGATAATTGGTTTCCCAGAGTGATGTTGTCTAGTTTAAATTTGTCCCATTTTTGCTTTCCACAATTCTGGTTTGTGCTATTTTCAACTTCTTATTTATTCTAGCTGTGACCATATGAGTTCGAGTTGGCACACGATCCACTTCAAGTTCTTTCGGTTTTTACTATTGATTCTGTCTTTCTGTTTTCACAAGCTTATATTCAACTTGCTTCGTTCGTATGTCATTCTTACCGGTTCAAATTTTTTTATCCATTCTTGGATAACTTGCCGAAATCCGATTGAGCGGAAATTTGGCAGGTGTTCATAATTCATAGTTCAAATTTGATAATATTTCAAGCCTAGTGGGTAAGTGCTTGTATAATTTGATCGGCAAAACCAACGGACTGTTAGCCACGGTTGACCAACGATGGGATGGTATATCGATATTGAAGTTTTGCCTTAAGTTGTGACCTATATTTTCACGAGACTGGTTGAGAATAGCTGGGTTGTTTTTTATATATAATATGCAATAATAAATGAAGAGAGAAGGGAACGTTAAAAGCTCAAGTTGTTTAAACAATTGGCGACAGGAAACCGTCCTGGGTTTGAACATCATGTTACGTACAATCTTTTTCTGTTGAATGAAAACTCCATTAGACCTAGAACTGTTGCCCCAGGCTAGAATCCCATTATTCATGGTTGAATAAACGTATGAATAATAGTACAATTTCAAGAGATTGTGATCAATTCTTGATCGAAGATTACGAAACAATGTCTCGCTAATCTTTTTAGAACGTTATCAATTTGATACGTCCTTGAAAGTTTAGAGTCTATTAAGACTCCCAAGTATTTTACTACTTGCTTTTGTTCAACAGATTCATCATGTAATTTCATCACAAAACTTTTATTCAAATCCTTCAAGGAGAACATGATTAATTCGGTCTTGCTTTGATTCAATATAAGGTTGTTCTTTTGACAATAATTATTGATATCATTTGCGGCCTCAGTACATGTGTTGTTTAGATTTGCTAGTGATTCCCCAGAGCAGGCATTAGGAGTGTCATCTGCGTATAACGATATGTGAGTTCCAGACATGTTTTTGTATGTTATATCATTTACAAAAATCATAAATAATAGAGGCCCCAGCAAACTCCCCTGAGGGACGCCACTGCTTACCGTTTCTACTTCGGAGTAATACGAAATATCGTTAAGTCGTAATCTAACACGTTGCATTCGATTTGATAGAAATCCCTCAAGCCACTGTAAAGCATTTCCTCGTATCCCATATCTTTCCAACTTTTGAAGTAGGAGTTCGATGTTAATTACTTCGAATGCTCTCTGTAAATCGAAAAAAAGACAGGCTGCAAACCTACTTTTATCTAAGTTTTGGAGAACTTCATTATACAGTGCTATGATTGCTTGATTGGTAGACATTCCCCTTCTAAAACCGAATTGAAAGGGACTGAAAAATGTATTGTTATCAAGAAATGTCACCAGTCTCTGGTAGAATGCTTTTTCAAAAACTTTGGAGAATACTGATAACAATGCCACCCCCCTATAATTAGAGATATCGTGAACGTCCCCTTTTTTATGAATTGGTTGAATGATTGCCATTTTCAAAATATCAGGGAAACTTCCTTCTGGAAATGAATGATTAATCAGCTGAGTAAGAGGACTAGCGATTCAAGTTGCCACATGTTTCAATAAAGAGCATGGTATATTATCAGAACCGGAGGAATTTTTTTTTGTTACTGATATTATAATGTAATATGTAATGTTGAATGTAATAGGTAATGTAAAATGTAATATTTTCACATAAAATGTAATATATATTAATTTTACAATGTCGAGAACACATCTGTTCAATTCAATTCCCCCACTAGCGCTACTCGACTGTGCCTCGAGCGCACTTTCAAGTGTTTGGAGCAACATTCTGTAACATTTTCCACAAATGTCTCACCTCTCAGGTGAAAATCCAGAATCAACAGATTGTAGATATTGATATCTACTTCGAGATGCCGTTTACAGAATTCGAATACGACGATTCTCCTTGAATCGATGCATTTTGCAAGATAAGCCCTTAAACTGTTCATAACGCGATTGTGCAAAAACAACATATCGGCCAGAAACCATCTTGCGCACAGTTGAACTACATGTTATTATCTATCATTTCTCGCAAGGATGTTTGTCCAGCTTCGAATTTATAAAAATGATGAATTTTTGAAAAATGGTTTCTTTCCAGAAGTTTTTCCAGATTTTCTCAGTGGAAAAGGCTCCGATCTGTTCGCACAAAAAACTATTTCGTAGATTTTTGAATTTTCTACAAAAGTGTGAAACGATACCACCAATACTTTTGAGATATTTGTGAAAAACCAAAAAAAGTGGTTCTTTTTGACAATAATTCTTGTTAAAAAAATCCACAAAGCGATTTTGATGGGGCCGACACCGATCTTTTCATCTACGAACTATCTTCCAAAAGGTAGAATAGGCTATTCAAGTGGGAAAATAGCCTCTATTTCTTCTCAATTAATTGGCCTATTAATGAAATGGAATATACCGGTGAATAATCACTCTCATTCCATAAACCATACATTGCTGCATTAAAATTGTAACAGCTTTACAGTGTACCCTATAATTATGTTAACCCGAGTTCACCTAATACCACCTTTGACATAGATTGATGAGACTCCATATCACAGTGTCACGTAGGGACACACGTGCTTATTATGGTTCCACTAATACGTATTGATCTGTGGCCACATATAGTAGCGGACCATTGGGAGAAAGAGGATCATTAATCATTTTGTCCCGTATTATGGAAATTACATTCCGCATTCGAATGAATTCCATTGGATTCATGATAAAACTAGAGAGATATTTAGTGCATAAAAAATTGAAAATTGTACATTCAGATAGGAATATGAACTAGGGCAGCATCAACAAAAGGAAATATGTCGGCGTAATTTTGAAACAGGGGGTAGTTTTCAATTTGAAGGAATAGATATCTTGATAATGATTTTGAAATACCATGTTAGGTTTTGTAAATTTATTTTTTTTCGTTATTTAATCACAGAATCATGAGTATTTTAGGTAGCTGGATTGGAGAATTTGTTGTGTTGAGTTGTTTGTTCAGTTAGGTTTCTGCGGTCATAGCTATTTGGAATATGTAGATTTCGGGTTGAACCGCGTCTGGAAATTTGATTATTTCGACGTTTTGGCTGCCATTTTGGAGCCATTTTCAAGAAAGCTAAGAATAATTGAAAATAATAATAACGTTGAGGAAAGGTATTCACTTAGGATTTTGTGACTTGAAGCCGGAGTCTCAACCTGACTACTCCCCAGGTCTCGACACTGGTGCTCTCTGAGGTCTCACTTACTCCTTCTAGAGGACTGGGGATCTGACTGGAGTTCAGCCGTATTTATACTACGTGGTATCAATACAGTGGAACGGTGTGCGGGGCTTGATGTGGATGGGGTGAGGAGAGGGAGATAATGAAGATTGGAGGTTTCCAAGAATTGGTTGAGCGACATCCGTCCTCTCGTTCGCTGAGGCAAATCGGGCATTTTCCAGCTCGGGAACTTTCTGAATGACTCTCGCCTGTAGTGCTTTCTCAGAAACAATGATTCTGGTGTGCTCTAAATATATTTTGTGAGCTATTTCTTCTGAGTGTCGAACTGCGAATTGATGTTCGTTAATTCGACTTGTCAATCTTCTGATAGTTTGTCCTATGTATCTCCCAGGGCATTCGGAACATGGTATTCCGCAAATTCCTTGAGACCAGTTAGCTATAGTGTCTTTGGGTGATCTGAGAAAATTGGAAATTTTATTAGTTGCTCGTGAAGATTGTTTTCATATCGCGTTCCTCTGAGATTCTGCCAATTCCGTCGGTGACACCTTCGAATGGGTGTTGAAGATTTGGATTTACAGAACGTGTTTGTTGATGTTTGGAAATGAGTCGGTGGTTTTCATGGTGTGGACATCCAGCAAGGGGAGTGAGTTGTCAGATTCGGTTCCCATAGTGAATTTTATGTTGCGGTGGATGTTATTGAGGTGATCCAGGAATCCATGAAGGGTTTCCGATCTATGGAGCCATATAACGAATATATCGTCGACATATCTGAACCAACAGGTGGGCTTGTGGTCGAATGACTCTATGGCCCTAGTCTCGAACTTATTCAATGTATAGGTTTGCAAGGGCTGGAGAGAAGAGGGATTCCATTGATGCACCACTTATTTGTTTGTAATATGTATGTTCTCTCCATGCAATGGGAGCTGAAGTTGAGGTTAGCTTCTGGTATGTTATGTTTGGTTTCCAGGATGCCCAGTGTATCTGAGAGAGATGGTCGAGAGGAGTGATACTATGTCGTAGATAGCAAAGGATATCAGTACTCCGGGCTCTGTGTGTTTTGTGAAATTCTATGAAGTGGTATGAATTCCGCACATATGATGAGGCTTCTTCAGCTGAAGGTTGAAGAGTGCTTGTTGGATATTTGGCAAGGTTGTGGGTTGGTGCTCGAAAACAATAAGTCGCAAGGAAATGTTGGGTATGCGTATTTTTTTAAAACCATGAACACATAGTATGCGCGAGGTTTTCTCCCCAGGAATGTTGAATTAATTTGTTTCGGCCAATAGGTCAGAGTTGTTAATGAGCGTTTGGATCGGTGGTCTAATACATGGGATCTAATACTGTTCCCATCTTCTTGACATATGCTGAAGTGTTGAGAACCACAGAGGCATTGCCTTCATCTGCTGGGAGGATGATTATGTCTTGGTTGTTCTGAAGACTTTGAGGCACCGCCTTTCGGTAGGTGTGATGTTGAAAGGTGAGAGTTTCGCTCTCCTGATAGTGGTGGCAATGCCTTATCTGGTTTTTTCCGCGATGTCTTCAGGAAGATGAGTTATGGCAATTTATATCCGGGTGATGATAGTTTCTGTTATGATAGTACTGGGAGTGTTGGAAAAGTTGAAACCTTTGGATAGTAGATTATGGTGTATCGGAAAAGTTGACTGAGAGAATGTGTTTGGTCGTGGGTGGAGTAGTGGCCTGTAATAAAAAAGATAGTTTCTTCTTCTGTGTTTCTGATTTCTGCATGCTTATATGGTCTGCTTTTCTTGAGATATTCTAGAGAAAGTGTCTCAGAATACCAGATGGATGTTGGCGATAGATAATTTTCCAAAACAGTGGTATAAAGAGACATTGATGATATCGAGATTTCGTCTGATGTCGTGTTTGGTTTTTTGAATGAGGGCTTGGTCGAAGTTTCTGAGGATGCACTGGGCTGATGATGACTTATCTTGATGTTTCAAACGGGAATGGTCTCTTCGAATAAGGAGTTAAGGATAGTTTCTACTGAGTTGAAAGATATCCTCTCCGTAAAAGCGTATGATATGTTGATATAGGTTTCCTCGGCCATAACTATTCGAAATATATAAATTTCGGATTGAACTGAGTCTGGAAATTTGATCATTGCGACGTTCCGGCTCCAGTTTTGGAGCTATTTTCAAGAAAGAAAAAAACTAAAAATAATAATAATAACGTTGAGGAAAGGTACTCACTTAGGATTTTGTGACCTGACGCCAGGGTATCAACCTGCCTACTCCCCAGGTCTCGACACTGGTGCTCTCTAAGGTTTCAATCTGCCTACTTCTCCGAAAGAACTGAGGATCTCACTGGACTTCAGTCGTATTAATACCGCGTGGTGTCAATGCAGCGGAACGGTAAGCGAGGCTTGGTGTGGACGTGGGAGGGAAAGGGAGATCAGAAGTTTCCATGTATTGGGTAAGCGACGTCCGTTATCCCGTTCATTGGGGCAATTTAGGTGTTTTCCTATCTCAAGAGCTTCTCACACACTGGACATCCAGAAAACCAAACATAACATACCAGAAGCTAACCTCAACCTCATCTCTCATTGTATGAAGTGGTCATACTCCCTCTTCAAAGGCACTCATTAAAAACGAATAAGTGGTGCACCAATGGGATCATCCCTCTTTCCAGTCCTTGCAAACCTTTACATGAAAGAATTGGAATTGGAAGAGTCAATTGATCACGAGACCACCTGTTGGCGTGTACATGTCGTTAGAAGTGGGGATTTTAGTGACTTTTTCAAAACCATTCTGAGTGAATACGAGAATTACACTCTACGATGATATGGATGCCATGAAGAAAATGATCAAGCAGCAATTCACCGAACGATAGCGAAGATATGAGGAATGACAGCGGAGAAAATGATGAGAGAAAATGGAACGGTGAAAAAGGGAGAAACAAGAAGATAATCATGGGACAAATAGCAAAACTGAAGGAAGAAGTTGACGCAAGAAAAAAGCGAATAAAGGAGTTACTTCGGTACAAAAATACACGAGGAAAGAAGTCACTGCAGTTCGAAAAGAAGCAAAGAACGAAATGTGGAAGGATATCAGTAAACTTCGATTGAGTATTTCATTGTCAGAGTGCATCATTGTATTGTTTTAGAAGTGTAATAATCGAAAAATAATCAGGCGAGTATTTTTCACTCATGATGAACCCAGTTTTGTAACAATACCATGATAATATATCACCTGAGATATCACAACAGAGTGACCCAAGATTTATATGCAGTTTTATATTTCAAACTGTATTTCGAATCCAATCAGATGTCTCATGGAAATCATATCTGGTATATAATCATTTGCTCATTGGAAGGCATTGAAACTATTCTGATTTATGTCAATAATTTTTGAGTTGAACATATGAGTTCTAAAATATGTCAAACATCAATCAGTCAGCATTCAAATGAGTGGAAACTACTTTTTTCAACATGATTATTCAATTTTCAAGGTTTCAGGGCAAAGACAAGTGAAAAGAAGCTAGAGAGTTTGTCAAGTTGGACAAGAAGGACTTGAAACTGGTAACGGGACTCCTCTGAGGTATCACCTCACGAAAATGGATAGATCAGAGAGTGGAATGTACCGTTACTGCAAGAACTTCGATCAAACTTCAGAACACCTGCTTTGCGACTGCCATGCGCTGTTTTGCAAAAGTTCTTCGGAAGGGTTTCACTAACGCGCTCAGACATCAGGCACTTAGCTTCCAGGAAACTGGTACGCTTCACAAGGAGTCTGCGAATCCCGGGTTTTAAATAGATGAAGGGTAATGGACAAAAAATCTTAGAGGTCGAGGTACGGAAAAGCTGAAAAGCCATAATGACTTCCCTACAATCTATAATGATATAAAAATGGAATGATAAAATAACTAATTTGAATATATAGAGCAATTTGTTTAGGTTAACACAATGTGGCCAGAATCTCGAATGAAATATCGTCACATAAGAATTTCATATCTGTTCCAATAAGGGCAGATTAGCTAAATCTGCAATTTTGGTATTCTGGTTTCAAAAAAAACGGAAAATTTTGAATTTGTCTGTAACGTACCGCTTGAAAATAATCTGCCTAAATATTCCACAACAAGAATTGAATTCCAAAGAATTAATAATAATTAAACCTTTGATGATCCTCGAGTAATTTTCAAGAAAATAATTATTTCACCAAGTAAGTCTGATTCAATAGATCCAAGAATATTTCTCCTTTATTATAAACTCAAATTCTAGAACCCAAGACCATCAATGTAACACAGAAAATGAACAAATCACTACATTGCTCCATTCGAGCCAAATTAAAAAAAATGTCTTAAAAAATATATATCTTCAGTATCTAGAACTATAATTCACTTACTCATCGTATGACTCCACTTATTCATAATTGCTCACTCACAAAGTTTTTTGTGATCTCCTCTCATTATCAGTACTATGAGAATTTCTCTGTCTGCTCAATTTCATAAATTTTTTGTGAATGCCTCCAAAGGCAGGCCCCACTTACAGTGGATTTCTTAGAGTCAGATGTAACTGACCATTTTTCAACAATAATTCAAATATCATCTGAAAATGCAGGAAAATACATTGAAAATGAGAGATTCAAATATGTTTTCCATAATAAGAAATTGTTGAAATGTGCCCCAGAGGAAACCTGGCTAAAAGTATACTCCGCTGATAACATGGAAAATTCAACATACATGTAGATACTAACAATTCAAAATATCATAGGAAAAAATACGAATCGGATGAAAATAGAGAAAGGTAAAATAAAAAGAAATCTTTGGATGACGAATGGTCTCTTGAAGTCCGCAGGAAAAAAAGAGAAGCTATATAAAAATATGAAAGAAAATCCAATAATAGAAAGCAAAAGAATATATAATCAATATAAAATTATATTTGTAAAACTTGTTATATAAAACGGATTCATCGAAATTATGGAAATCCATAAATCAATTGACGAATAAAACGTCACCAAATGAATCTATGACAAACATCAAACTGGATAATGAACAGATAACAAATAACGAAACAGATATAGCAGAAAAATGTAATGAATTTTTATATCAGTAGGAGAAAAATTAGCAAGCAAAATTTCGAAAAAACAGGTATGAAATCTCTATCGAAAGTAAATCTAGCCCATTAATTTCTCCTGGAAGATGTGAATGAAGCTGAAATACATAATATAATTGTTTCATTGAAGAACAGAAAGTTTCCAGGCCTAGATAACTTGAGAGCGGAACATCCTAAAATAATTGTGAATGAAATAACGGCCTCAATTACAGATAATATCAATGAAAAATTGTCCTGCAGCCTTCAAGAGATCTGTGTGAGTCCTATACACAAAAACAGCAAGAAGTTCAATGTGAAACTATTGTCCCATCTCCTTAATATCCAGCCTAGCTAAAGTTTATGAAAATGCCATAAGGAGGAGACTGGTAAATTTCCTTGAAAAAAATAATGTATTTTTAGTAGAGAAACAATATGGTTTTCGACGGGGAAAATTCACGCAGAATGCATCATCAAGTGTGATAAATGAAATCGCAACCAACATAGACAAAAAACACCAACCCTATGTTCCTTCGTCGACCTAGGGAAAGCAATTGATACCGTTAGTCACATCCAACTTCTTGAAGTCTTGGGAGAGTATGGTCTTAGAGGTACACCATATTCGTTATTCAAGAGTCACCTTGAAGATAGAACACAATGTGCAGAAATTGCTGATGCACCAAATCAAAACAATTAGATATGGTGTATTCCAGGGAACTGTACTGGGGCCAATTTTATTCACCCTTTATCTCAATGATATTTTTCATGCAGGATTTGAAGGGGATATAGTGCGTTTTGCAGCTGATACAGCTGTTTTGTATAGAGATAATACAAGGCATTATTTTAAATATATTGCAGAAAACGATTTCTCCAAACTCACTGAATGGTTTGACTATGAATGTCGATAAAACTCATTTTATCCCATTCATCTTATATGCAAAATACCTACCTGAATTCAATACGTTATCCATGAAAAAGGAAAATGAACAGCCAGTCATTATTCATTCTGTTACAAGTATCAAATATGTATATATGTAGACGCCAACCCAAAATGGAATTTCCATATAAATTTTGAAACAAAAAAACTAAGAACGATACTGTACAAAAGTAAATTTATAACTTCTTTTTATAACACTCAACAATTTCGTAAAGCCATTTATCCTACGAAATTATAGCATGGGGCGCAGCGTTGAGAAGCCATATTTTAGTAATTGAAACAACACAAATGTACGGAAAACCATATATCGAAAACCTTAGGAATTGCCAACGGAGCAACTCTTAAAATCCTCAAAAATTTTTGATGTACGACAAATTTATTTCCTCAAAGTTATCACATATCAACATTCTCGAATATCCTACTTATTACCGATAGAACATCACCGAAAAACAAGATGTAGAACTGCAAAAAATTATATTATTATCAAACCAGAAGAAGATGTATTGCAAAGAACTTACCTATATCTTGGTCCAAAATTATTCAACTCTCTTCCACAGAGTTTGAAGCCAATTAAACAACGCAACCGTTCCAAGAATGAATTGAAAAATTATTTTATTAACACCCCAAGAATTGACATACACCAAATCATAGGAAACACATAGATGTTTTTATATATTTGAGCCATGTTATACATGATGTTGCTATTATGATTATCATCTGATTATTATTTCAACCACTTCATCAGTTATTAAGTTTTTATGTTGTGTACCCGAGTATATGTATGTCCAAATATTTAACATTAACCAAATCATAAAAAACACATAGATTTTATTTATATCTTTGTTTCATGTTATACATCACTTTGTTGTTATTATGATAATTATCAACAATTCCATTAGTTGATAAGTATTTATCTTGTACCTTAGTCTATGTTTGTTTGGATATTTCATTACTTTTTCAAATTATTGGTAACAGATACAATCTAGCTATTTTCACTCAAGCCCTACGCATATACTTGTTCTAGGGTTCCGAATTTATTTCCTCCTCCTTTTATTGTATTCCACTCATAACTGTCAATGTAATCCAAAAGGCGATGTGTGAATAAATTATTATTATAATTATTCACCAAATAAAACTCCTCGATGAGTATAATTATTTGTAGATGAACTATTTAATATTATTTCATATTTACAATATTTCGTAGAGAGTATGGTTAACCCCCAGCATGAAAGAACAGTTTTATCGAAATCTTCTTGCCTACATACAATGTTTTGATTTTCACCGACCAGCAACAAAGTCCGTATCCAGCAGGCTCCTGCATGGCTACCTCATTTCATGGACGACAATAGTCACCCATTAGTAGAGCATGTGTTAGGAAATCTAATTGATTAATAATCAGCAATGTCGATTAGAGCTTTGACACTGTAATAAGGTTCATTGGATTGCCACATGGTCAATGCAGTAATGGTTTTGTGATGTTATACTCGTCAATCTAGACCAAAAAATGAGAGTGAAGGTGCATAAAATCACAACAAGCTGAAAATCAGAAAAATTGTTCAAAACATAATTATTAATAAAATTTTCAAGTTCCCCATCATTCCCCTATACGGAAAAAATTTTACTCGGGGTCAAAGGTCAAAAAAATTAGTTTTTCGCGATTTTCAGCAAAACGGTGAGTTTTATCATAGAAGACAAGAATTGTAGATCATGGAATTATCTTTAAAAAATGTACCAATACTTTTTTCCTACGAGCCACCGTTTCTGAGATATAACGATTCAAATAGTTGTAAAAGTTATTATCGTCATATTATGCACACGTTTCCACGCTACCTATGAGGTAGTGTACTTGGCGCGTTTTTTTAACGTGGTTTCCCCAGTAGGCCTACTCCACGGGTCAGTTGTGATCCTGTTCAATTCGAAACTATTGCAAAATAACGGAAATTTTCGAATATTGGAAAAGACAAAAGCAATGTAAATTAAAAAAAAAAAAGGTGAAGTTCATTTGTCTGATTCCTAACCTTCAAATTCTTCTTGTTCTTCTTCTTGAACTTCTTCTTGTTCTTCTTCTTCTGCTTCTTCTTCATCTCAATTCTGGGTGTAAGTAAATTGCGTCAATAGCGATGTATCCCATGACACTCCGTTGGAATCAAACGAATCCTCCACTGTTGGTGATTCAACATTGGAGCCCGACTGGCCTTGCCAATTTGTACATGCCAGAGGACAAAACAGTCCGACTTTTTTGCAACCTTATTTAGCACTGCATCCCTCTGTGCAGTTGCAAAAAATTGTGTTCGGCAGTTTGTCCGGCGCAGATGGGAGTAAAGTTTAAACTGGCTCTAATGTATTGTTGACCAACTTCCAACCCCAGTCTGTAGGGTCTAGTTGATTACCAAGCCACACTTGAACTGTGTTATATACTCAAAAAAGATGTTGATGTGCAGCGGAGGAGGTTGAAGGAAGACAAGCTAATTGAACTTGTTTTTTATTTTTAGTATTTTTAACGAAACATGCATATCGATGCTTATCTAAACAGGTAGTTTTTCTAGGAGCTCCGTACATAGAAAGAAGAAAGCGAATGCCGTTAGTGATAACTTCTTGTTGAGTTGAATAACTCTTTTTGAAAACTTCAGCACATTGAACTAAATCACGTTTTTCAAACATTTTGAAAACTGCTGTTTTACCCCTTCTGTAAAATGCAGATATCGTATCACAGCCAGTTATTGCGTGTAAAAATAGTACATGATTTTGACACTTCACAAAAGTAGAAAAACTTTTTGATGAATATATATCCGATTGATGTTGAGCTTCCCCTGGTCTTAAGAAAAAAATAGTTTTTCCAGTTGGCGTTCGAGCAGTGAGTAATACGAGTAAGTCCACATCTTCACCAACAACAATAGTTGTATTTGTCAAATTGAATTGCTCTATTGCTGTTTCAATAATCAATACATTAGCATCATTATAAGCTTCTTTTACCAATATATTTTCAGCAGTAAACTTATCTTCCAACATTGAAATGAACCGAGACTTGTTGTGAGTATTTGTGAGAAATTTCTGTTGACTGGTTGGAACTGTCATAAGTTCATCAAATAAAATATCAGAAGATGAAGATGTTGCTAAAGTTCGAGGACGTTGTTCTGCAGCTGTGATATTTCTCGTGCAATCATCATAGCCATCAAATACGACAGTAACTCTTGAACCAAAATGTTGACGTACATACTGAACATATTTATCTAAGATTACGTTGAATGTTTCTTCGCTATCCCACACAACGAGGTGTAGTAAGTATCCTCCGTCAATGATGTATATCGCATTAGTGTTGTTATTATCAATATTAACCTTTTCAAAACGATCGTAGATGGCAAACTTCTGTGTTTTACGCATCCCGATGTCATCAAACAACGATAAAGGGTCATATTATAGTATATTAAAGTAAAAGTGGATAAAAAGGGCTTTAAAACACGCGCGATTTTTCGAGCACGACGGCGCAGCCGGAGTGCTCGAAATAGAGCAAGTGTTTTCAAGACCAGTTATCCACGAATACTTTACGTTATTTTTTTTATTGGTGCACTTTGAAATCATATATACTGGTATTATTACTACAAAAAATAGAAATAAGAACTAATAATGCAAGAAGGTTGAATTCGTGATGTGACATCAGTATACCTTTCGTTGTCATGGAAATGAGAAAAACAGATATTCATTTGCAATTTGTTATGAAAGATCAATATTTGTTGTCACCAGAGCTCAAAAATGGATTATTCTAATATCTATTCTTTGAATAGTGAGGCAGAATCGCGGTTAATACCGCGAAAATCCAGTGATATATATAAAAAAGAATATGAAAAGTTCATCAAATGGATGGAGGAGCACATATAAATGAACGAATTGTTAGTAATATTCTATTTGACGGTACAAGGTACTCCTGTCAGATCAATAATCAAAAATTTGTCATTTAGACTTCACGTTTCTCGATTTGTTGATGTTGTCATGGTAACTTTAAAAAACGCGCGTTTTTTAAGGTTCGATTTAAACACGCTGAGGCGTGCTTTAAATGGGTAAAAAAGGGCATCAATAAAAAAAAAATATTTTTCTATTTCATCTTGAAATGCTGCAGAAATACTCATGCGTTGGAACAATAATACAGGGTAAATAGGTACTTTTTCTTCATGAACTTTTATGGTACCAGTCATAGCTGAAAGAGGAACAACTTTATCAGCGCGTTTTAATTCAATATTATTGAATGTCAGTCCTGTCATTTTTGCCATAGAAGCAAGTCCAACTTCACGAGCTTTATAACAATCAATTTTATCGTCACCACTCGCAATAGAAACAATTTTGTTAAGCTCTGGAAAAGGGTCATGCGTTGAGAACCACTCTAAAAGTCTCCGTATGTCTTTAGCATCTTTTTTTACTCGTGAATCACTTGCATCAACATGCTGCTCGGTCGTATCCATCCTAACATTAGCGATATCTTCTAATTTTTCACAAACTGTATTCATAGCATGCATACTATGAACCCATTAGCTTATGACGCTCGCTTTTGTTCTTCTTCCTCGAGCAATACATCCATCTGTCTTCATAGCTTTGATCATAGACTGCTCGATTACCATGTCCGTTGAAGTTCCACAACTTAATTTGTCTGAGCGTCTAACTGTAAAAAATCCTTCTGAAAACTTTTCGTAAACTTCAGTCAATCAATTTCAATTCAATCAATCAAATTCTGTTATCGTTCCATATCCTGCGAGTAAAGGTGTGCAGACTCAGCATAAGGAAAATGTCCAAACGCATGAAAATAAGGAAGCATTTCTTTGACGCAGTTTAAATGCCCATACGCTCAGCTCTTAGGAACTCTTTAGCAATGGAAACCATACAGAAATATTGAATCCAAAGTTTTGCAGTTGGTCCTCGTTCCTGATATCCTTTCAGTTTTTGATTCAATTTATTAAGTAAAGCTTCAAATACTTCAACGTCATTTTCGATATAATTGTATGAAAGAGTGTTATCTAATATATGCTCGATATTTATGATCAGACCTGCATCCATTATGTCATTCATTTCAACTTGTATGAGCTCGAACAGCTCTTGCGTAAGCATGACCATTGAGCATTTTTTCCAATGATTTCAACGCATGGATCTCTGCAAGTTCTTCTTTCATGCCGCTTCCTTGCATAATATGACCAATTGCTCCCAGAAAAGACATCAGTAGATGAAATCCTCCGAGTCTGATGATGATTTTTGATACCTCAGAGCCCTCAGGTGCAACTGATACCATTTCTCGAGCTTTAGCATACAGGGGCTGGTCGAAAGTCACGATGCATACAGTTTTGCATTATCTAATGCCCAAAGTAAAGTCGTATAGATAGTATTATAGTTACTAGCTGGTTGGTGAATGAATGGTTAAAATGAAATTTGAGATTCAGAATAATTCATATGATTATTTGTTAAACGTTCAATAAAACCATTCCAACCGGGTAAAGACAAATTTTTCCATTTCACATAAAACCATACTTAATCAGATTTTTTGAGGAAAGATACCGTTTGAGTTCCATAAACAAAATCTTAAACATTTATTTTACTGTAGCCTACTACACCGTCATTTTCTGTATCGGCACATGAGCTTTTGCCTTGAAATCTTTCGCTAAAAGAGTTTCTTTTATTCGTGGCATAGGTTCTTCTAGTAAAACTGAATATTTTGGAGAAACAATTTGAATGATACCTATAATGTGGAGCATGTTGTTGCCGTCTAGCGTATTTACATTAATATCAGCATTGTCTGCAACGTACTGAATAAGAGTGCCACTTCCTGGTGGTAGGACATGAGGAGGACGATGGAAAACTGCTGCTGCCTCGTACATTATTGCGAGGCCTAATTGTAATTTAGACTTAGAAGACCTTGGTCGAACAGCAGTCATGATACAATGGCAAATATTTGTGCATATTAATATGAAATGATCTAAATTTGATCGTTCAATTTTTCAAATCACTCGTTCCACAAGATATGTCAACGATTCTGAGATTTCATTATTTAAATCTTCAAACATGCGACTTGGTGGAGGGTAGTTGGAATTATCAAATACTGCGGTTTGAATATCTTCGCGAATAATAGCTGCAGCTGCGTCTAGGACTCTGAATCGTTCTTCTTTTTTATTCTTTTTTTTTGTACCAGGCTTGATGCAAAATATCATGATTATCCACTAAGCATATGAATGTTGATGCTCCTGATTTCTCAGTGATAATAATAATAATAATAATAATAATAATAATAATAATAATAATAATAATAATAATAATAATAATAATAATAATAATAATAATAATAATAATAATAATAATAATAATAATAATAATAATAATAATAATAATAATAATAATAATAATAATAATAATAATAATAATAATAATAATAATAATAATAATAATAATAATAATAATAATAATAATAATAATAATAATAATAATAATAATAATAATAATAATAAAATAAGCAGGGTAGGTCAAACAACACCAGCAATGACCTTGGTGAGTGGCGCCACCACTTAACCCAGCCAAGGATGCAAAATCGGACCGGCAGCTTAAGCGCATCCGAGAGGAAAGAAGCAAAA